>NW_019290711.1:121929-132680 GCF_000500325.1 Leptinotarsa decemlineata
TGTTCATTTCCATACTCTCACGCAAATTGTATGTGGACTAATCAATTATGAATAACTCGTATAACTGTTTACTGGAAATAACTTCTTACCTCTTGATCTTTTCTATTGTCTCAAAGAGAAGTTTGAATATGTAAATCTGGAAAAAAAATCAAAATATTTGAAATCTTTCGTCCACAATATTTTACCATCATTTTGGAAAAGAATCCCTACCAATCATGTCAAATGCTTCATTGTGGACTATTTCGTAAGAAGTTCAGTGTTCCCACTCAAAAGCTGACTCCTGTGTCAAAATTCAAGATGTATTCTTCATCGGCCCACAGTACTGACTACTTCACGTTTCCTTGAAGGTTTAATTTCAAGCCTTGTTTCATTTTTAGTATCCACAAGATGCACTGTTTTGTTAGTTGAAATAAAATGGATAAGAAGAAATTTTGGTGTGAATAATGTGGCGGAAAAATACTAATGACGCCAAGACTTGGCTTGATGAAAATTATTCGGGCTTTGTATCAGAAAAAATCAACCGTTGAGAAGTGGTTTGCTAAGTTTGAACGAAGTGAAATGAACCCTAAAGACGATGCATGCAGTGGACGCCCCAAAGAAGCTGTTACCGACGACAACATAACAAAAGTTCACCAAATAATTTTGTATGACCGCAAAAAAAAAATGATCGAGATAGCCGGTGCTGTATAATAGGGGAGCCCAAGCGGTGATTTCGGAATTTACTAAAGCGCGGCAGATTAATATACAGGGGGATACCTTGTACCCGGTTAAGTACCTCCACCAAATATGAGCCTGATATATAAGGCAGCCTGTGAGGGAAAAAAGATCAGATTAGTGAAAAAATTGATCATCAGAAATTCTCGAGCACGTCAGATTAAGGTAGGGTGAGTAAATTACCTGCTGAAAAGTGTATATTCTAGTAATCTGACGATTTGAGAGTGACGTAAATAAAGGAGAGGGCAGCAGAGTTGTAAAAAAATAACGTCATTTCGACATTATCGAGCGTAGCTAATTTATTTATTTTCTTTATTTTGAAGGAAATAATTCAAAGATAACGAAAAATATATAATCTGACGATTTCCGCAAGCCGAAATAACAAAAATTCGTTGATAAAGTTTAATGCGTGCAGCTATATGATACCCATATTTCCCTTTTCGAATTTCTATTCCTCTATTCTCTATTCACTTTTTCTTTATCTATTACTGACGCCATCACAGCTGATCACAGAGACTCGTTCGTGATGAAGATGATTATGATGATTAATCAATCAATTAATTGATAGATGTAGCCATTACTACGTGGTAGGAAATCATAATGAAGAAAAAAGAAATTAAACTTTCTATGTTTTTACCACTTTTATTTGTAATTAACGTTACTGTAGTTTAAACTTGAGGATATAATAGATAACCTGAGTGACGATGAAATTGATGCGGTAATTGTACCCCCTGATGTTGATGAACTTACTGATGAAGAGGAGGTGGATGAAAATCTGCTAATAGGTAAGAAATAACATTTTCATGAAATACGTATGTAGTTGTAAATCCTATGCGTTTGTAGGCGATGAGATACCCCGAGATATAGCTGGTACGTTTACTATTTTAACATCTGGAGTTGAACAGGAAACAAATGAACAGGAAACAAATGACAACGAAGCAGGGCCCTCAAAACGAAAGCGAAGCAAAACTAAATACAAAAAGAAAGAAGCATCACCAGCTGCTTGAAAAAAAAACAGCCTACGTACAGCAGTACACCAAAGTCAAGTGAACATAGCGATGTTCAAGAACTGATGGACATTATAAGTGGAAAAACTCCGTTTGAAGTATTTTGTTTATACTTTGATGAAGAAATTCAAAATCTGATTGTGGACTTCTCTAACAAATATGCGGCGGACAATAAGTTGTGGTGTCTCTGCTCTTCTGATGGATACCTGTATCAATTTATTCCTTATGGTGGTTCAAAAACTGAAAAGAGTGACCTTGGATTAGGTGCTGATGTGGTACTGGGCCTTCTTTCAGTGATCAATGATACTTTTAAGTACAGGGTGTTCTGACTAATAAAGTTTTTCTTCCTCATTCAGAGGAAACGGGCAAATTACGAATATGCAGTTGGTTAGTACCTGGTACACTAGATGGAGTGACATTTTATTGTTCGCTCCAACTTAGGATGAGGAATGAATTACTCTGGAAGAATTCCGTTTCTCAATTATGGAATATAATTGACTTTAGGTCGATGATGGCCACTATCTTGCACTGATGAGTGGCTATTGAGCCCGAAACCGGTCTGCAAGTGTGGCCGTTCCAAAATTGAAGGTCGAGTCTTTCAGTTGTATTGTCTATTGCATATGCAGAAAATTTTCTGTGAAGATTCCTGCACTGACACCTGTCGGATATAATCCAACGCCCGTCGTGGTATTAGCCAGGGGGAGTAGTTGTTTTCTAGTAGGCGTCAGTCCATTCAACCTACTGTGTAGGTATATTCGAGACTAGCTTGAACGTTAAAAGTTCATTTCTTTATATTTGCTTTATATTTGCATAGCCCACTGACTAAATAAGAAAGGCCTACCAAGAACTAACGTAAAAAAGATTTTGAAGAAACACAAAGTCAAGCCATACAGGCCCAGAAGGGTTCCTCAACTCAGACCAGGAGATTTTGAATGTGTTTCATTCCCAACAATGGCGTCCCTTTTTTGTGAATGATCGTTATAGACAGGATCATCCACCAACACGTCAAAGTCCCACCAAGTTAATGGCCGGTCCTCAAAAGTCATCACTATATTTCAAAGTCATGGTTCAAATCTAAGAACAGTTATGAATTCATGATAGCGAATTCAAATTGAATGATGCTCATCCAGGCAAACATTAATAAATGCAAGTTCGTGAAGCTACACCCATTTCCATCTTGCACAGTTTGAAGTGGGATTAAAATTCATGATTCTCGGGGAATATCGATGGGATAAACGGCTCTCTGTTAATTCGGAAGTTGAAAGTGGTAGTGGGAAATGGAATGGAAATTCAGTTTGATTCATTTTCATCCAAGAAGCTCTATAATTTGTTGTTGGAAAGTTCTTTTGATGAATTTCAGGAACCTATACATCCATTCGATATTAGATCTCTCTGAACTAATATAATTTGTACGAAGCAATAAAATTAGTTAATCATTTGAACCAAATTAATTACATGTCAATTATTGGCTGCAGTAATATATACCAAGAAGTCTCGATTCTTAAGACCTCTGCTTGATAGGGAAAACATATAATCAATATACAGCGTAAGCCAAAAGTTAGAAATGACGATATATCTCCGTTCAAATTACAATAGCGACATATAGCCCCTAACGCTATAATTCATCACGCTTGAAGGAGACATCCAAGTTACGATTTCTGTTTCATTCTCCATTTTTGTACCGAATATAATGAGAGAAATTCAATCACAAATGCAAATTGAATACAAATGGGAGTAAAAACTACACAACCAGAGGATCATGAATGAATATCTTGCCAGTTCAAAGGTTTTTGATCTTCCTGCTCAGCAGCTAAAGGCGTTTTACTCACTTGCACCAAGAAAACACAAACGGATAGTACAATAGTAACAACAGCGATAATAAATACAAACTCACTTAATGAGCAACATCTTACTCCACAATTAATTTATAGGGGAAACACTATCCTTCTCTCTCCCCACTGTACGATCTGAATGCCAGATATCAATTTTCATAGGAACATTGATACAACTCAACGTCGTCAAAGGCTTTAGAGTACCTGTTGTCATACTTGTAACATGTACCAATGAACATTCAGCATTATTATATGGGCTTCTCAATCTGTTTCACAAAAAATTGGCTTTTCTTTTCTATTAAAGGTCCCTCGACTTTGAATCATACCAAAAAGGGAAAAAAATCTTCCAAGTAACTATAGATAAGTTGCATCACTATCAGTGATATGAAAAATCGGTGAAATCGGTGAAATCGGTTGATTAACATAATCTTCAATATTAATCTGTATATCAACATGTTCATTAAAGTCCCTTTCTTCAAGTCGTTCACTGATCGTTTCACTGCTTGAATTATCTGGTCAACAAGATCAATAGACGATCTTCTTACATACGTGCATTATTCAAGCAAAATTAAATAAAAACCATGAACTGACAGTTTTAATCACACACGAAAATAAACATTAAGACAAAATCAAAAGTAGATTTGAAACAGTTCCAGGGCCTACATTTCATTTAAGGCCAGTACCAGTAATTTTTAATTTCTGTAGTCGTTCCACATTCAATTATATTGAGGCAGACCGTTAGATGATATCGCAGTAAGAGACTCCAGATTATATAAGTACTTCGTAAAGCCCCAGTTTGAGTCTAAATGTTATAAATTATGTAATCTCGAATACGGTACAGCTGCCTTGAGAAATATTATGAGACCTCTGACGAATGGTATTGATGTGCTTGTTGAATCTGAAGTCAAACAGGTCCTAAGTTTTTCTAATTATTGAAGGTGCATCTTCATTAAATTGTGCATGAATCAAACTTTCAATTTAGGTATCTATAGGTGACAGTTGAGATTCACCAACATGAATCCTTATTATTTCATCTATATCAGTCGTGTCAAAGATACGACCCCCGGACCGTATCAGTAAGGCCCGCGATCGAAATGTGTCACAGAAAGAAACGCGTACCTAGACAAGCGAGAGAGTATTAATTAAGTACCTATTTAGTTCTAGTGAACAACTTAATCATTGACATTAACGCCATCTCTCAGCAACAAGCGAGAATACCCCAGTATTTCTGTTGAAGCTTTCGAGTCTCGACTAAAACCGTTCTTCTCGATAGTAGAGAAGTACGTCGGCACGACGTGAGTGTTGAATCGAGTAATCGAAGCGATACGGTCGGAGAAGGATTCTAGTTGTACTGCGAAGTAGTGATTGGGAAGGTATTGTGCATTTGTTTGTATCGGGGAGCAGTTTTAGAAAGATTTTCTGCATTTCGTGGTCTTATTCAAGCTTTCATGTTATAAAAAGGCAACTCAATTGATTATGACAATGACTGGTGGGTTAATTGTGCCTTTCTGATAGATATGAATGAACACTTGACTGATCCGAGTATCAAATTGCATGGTGAAAATCTGTCTTTGAAACAAAGTTGAGGCTGTGTGAAAATCAGGTAAAGAATCAAACTTTGGATCAGTTCACACATTTGAAATAATTTTGCACAGTGAACCAAAAAAATGGAACAATATTCTCAAATTCTGCAAAATCTGATCACGGAATTTAACAATCGTTTTGAAGTCTTCAACAAAATGAATGGAATGGAATTTCCAACTTTCAACAATCCATTCAATTTTGAAGCTTCATAGGCACCAGTGCATTTGCAATGGAGAGATCAAAGAGATTAACGCTCTTACATTTACCCTCTTTCATAACTTTAATATGATTTTCAACAACCGTATATTATATACTTCATAATCAAATATATACGGAAGACCAGGGCCGCCAAAAAACCTAGTGTTTATCTTTGAGCAATTTAAATAATGAAACAATAAACAGAACTCATAATGTCTGTCAACAACAAACTGCTACACGAATTGCGCTCATCATTTCAGTATAATTATTTTTCCAATCACGTTGAGATCCGATAACAAAAACTGAATCACGCTTTTATCCAATTTATTGTATATTTCAATCTTTTACAGATAAAAATTTCAATAACAGTCCATGCACGTCTCTCACAAGCTCATTGGAGAGTACTTTGAATTCTTGGAATCGAATGAGGATCCTGGATAAACATAGGAATTTCAATGAAATTATTTCTGAAAGGAAAATATTCCGGAACGTCTGAAATTACAACGCGTATTCATTCAAACACTGAAATATCTACCCCGTATATAATGGAAGATATTTCAAATGTATTGTAAAACTATACTGCTCAAATATTTTATAAGACCTTGCCAATCTGGGTTATCCAAACATGTGCTTCCTTCTCTGAGATGTTTTCTGGATTCTCCTTGGATACTTGATACTTCTGTTAGATGCGAATTGGCAGTGAGTGTTGGTTTAAAACAGGAGCACTTCAAAACAATCGAGCGATGATGTGATCTTGTTTCGATACACCCATCTCAAAACTGTAATCTTCAGGATTCACAAGATTCATTGTGTTGAAAATCATGTTGAAAGTGTACTTCAGATCATAAGTTATTCGTTGCATTCCACAGCGACAAACATATTCTTTACAAATTTACAAGGATTTCTTTGATTGTTTGAAATGAAATAGTAATATTATAATTTGTATAATGATTAAAAGTCATTTTTTGTTAGGGAAATCAGAGTTTCTCATCAAGTTTTTCCACCGTTCATCGAGAGAAATTATCAATTAACTGGATCAAAATTGTCAGAACACATTTTGAAATTAGTTGGTGAACATCGAGTTGAATGAGACAAGATGAGAATGATTGCCAATGGACCTCACTCTAAGAAAAGTAAGCTTGAAGAATCAGCTTATCTGTATTTGTATCTCTAGAGTAGGGAGGATGAGTGTAGGCCCACAGTTACTTAGGCCACATGTACATTGTACATGTACATTGTACATCCTCCCAAAGAGTTGTCCTCCTAGGTAATCGTTCATCCTGTCCTTTCCAGGAAGGTGGACAAGTCTCTGGGAGACATCTCTTTTATATTGACAGGTGTAGGCCAAGACTCGCCGAATACACACTCTCTCATCGACGATAACTCCAGACATTCGCATGGGATATGCCTGACAGTTTTATCTTCCTGTTCACACATCCTGCATAGAGGTGTGTCCACTAGCCCCATATTGTGGAGGTGTTTCCTTAGTTGACAGTGGCCAGTCAGAATCAGCATATATTCTTATATTTGGAGAGAAGTATATTCCAAACAACTGTTCAGAAATCTTCGCAGTTTTTGAAGAAAGACTGACAGTTTTTATGGCAAATAAAATTGATGAGGAAAAAAGAAGCAATTATACTTCAAAAAAAATAATTATTGCAATTTATTGTATGATTTTCAATATAAAGGGTTTTACAAAAAACGCGACACGTGTTTCGCTATACAATAGCTTTCTCAAGCGTAAACTGAAAGTTACTTCTAAATTACAACCATTTTATACTCTGACATATAATCCACTTGTATGCCTACTTTCTGACGAATTAATCTACCTGAAAAGATCAGGTATGAATTAATTAACTATATGAATAACCTTTCGAAGGTACCGTAAATATACTTAACTATGTTCACCTAGAAATAAGCAGATTCAATAATAGTGAATCATCCAATCTAGTTTGATCGTTCATTAGATATTGAGAGTTTTTTAATTTGTTCATTTCCATACTCTCCAACAGGCTAAGTTTCAAACCTTTCTTTTGGAAATGGAGGGGATTGAATTCATAGTTGAACTCATGCCCCTCTAAGATTAAATGAGTGGCATGTGTGGAATTTATTTTTCCATTTTAGAAAACTATTTTGTGTTCTTTTATGCAGGATTTTAACGTTCTTCCAGTTTGACCTATATAAAACATCCGACATGACCCATATGATATTTTATACACACCCGATTTTTCTGAAACTGAACTTCAATCTTTGTTATTTTTGATGTGCATACCTAAGTTGTTGTTGGTTTTGAAAGCAATATTTACATCTTTGTTGTGGAGAAAATTTGAAATATTTGTAGTGAGTTAGCCTAAGTAGAGATAAACTTCCTTTGAAGCTTGGATGTATAACTTTTTTGATAATAAGGAATGTATTAGACTGCTATCGTAATCATTGTTGACAGTTATTTGTTTTATTAGGTTCAGTTCTTCGTTGAAATTCACCTCTGACAAGGGCACTTTAATCAGTCTGTGGATCACACTGTTGAAAGCTGCTACTTTGTGCTGATACGGGTGGGTGGATGAATTATGAATGATAGTAATATCTGTATGTGCCGGCTTACGATAAATTGAAAAATCATGTTTCAGGATATCAGGATATCATCCAAATTGTGCATGAAAATCTCTGCCAGAATAGGACTAAGTGGGTTTTCCTTCATGAGACAGGATGCTTTTGCGTTGGTGCGTAATTTATGTGTACCTGATTTACCAGACACAAACCTAGAAGGTAGTCATCGATTTGTTAAAGAAACATTTTTCTCTGGTAAAGTCATACTTTTTCGATCTAATGAAATTTTACACACCGGGACTCCCATGAAAGTGTAACAGATTGGGGGGTCGAGGATAAATATCTAGCTTCCACTTGTAAATTCAGTGCAAATATGTTGGATATACTCGTGATAAACATTTTCGTTCTGGGAATGAACGACACAAAAATTTTGGACAGATTGCTCGAAGAGGATGCCTCTGACTTTACAGTGACCTCCAAAAAAAATTGTGGAATAGGCTTTATCCAAGAAGTCAGCACTTCAAGAGCATCATGCTAAAGAAGCGTCAATGGAGATTGTAAAAATGAAGCGTTTATCACGTTTATATTTTTTGTAGCCTTCGGTAGATAGTCAAACTGAGTCAATTGCGAAAACCTGTTATGCTTGTAAGATACATAGAAATAATCCACCAAAATCGGTTCTAGTCACTTGGGATTGCCTTAGGAATACTGGACTAGGATCAATGTCTATTTTTTCGGTTCCATTTTTGGTAAAAATGTCACAGTAAACATGTTACGTTAAACTGTATTGAATACTTTGAAGTAAATAATATGACGGCTACCAGTACAATGAAAATTATCAAGGGATTGTTTGCAAGATTTGGCTGAAAATTTCCTAAGTTTTCTCGAAACCAGTGGCATGAAACACATTACCAGAGTAATGCCACTGATGGAGAAAAGGAGGGGGCTGTCAAAATCATGAAAAATCAGTTTTGAAAGCGACACGCGATGGTTAAAAAAATATTGGTATCATTCTAATAATGAATCGATTCTTGTTTCATCACAGAAACACCGCGCAAATAAATACAGGCACGGGAATTGCGATGTAGATTCGACTTATTTTTGCCATCTATTCCAGATACTATTCGCAGGAAACAAAACTTGCAAATAAGTAATTCTGAGAGAAGAAAAGGGGAAAACTTCGAAGCAAACTATAGAGGTTTGTTTGAAGGTGGTTGACAATGGTTCGTGGTGTAATTTATCAGTCCGGACTTCCATTATCTAATATGATATAAATTGATTTGAAATCCCTGAAAAAATTAAAAGGATTAGCTGAAAAATAACAATTTTATAGAGCAAAAAACTGAAATTACACAGAAATGACATTCAAGCAACAGGTAAACAAATAAAAAAAATTGCACTATTAACACGAGATGATAAAATGAAAAAATTATTAACAAGAAAAGAAAATTAACAAATATAAAATTAAAAGATTTCAAACCAAGTTAATACACGACGTTTTGATTGTTAGTATCCACAATTGTCTTCGGGTGATAACTGGACTTATTCCTTCGAAATCTGACTATTTATAGGTCATTCGACTGCTTTCACCTATCCCCTCTTTCCTCTCTCCGCTTCATTGATTTTTAGCGGGAACTGATCGTTTGGTGAGAGTTGGTCGTGTTCCGCTTATTTAGAGGTTTCTATATGTTACGAATCTCTATGCTAGCTTGACTAAATGCGTTGTTGGACAACATGTATGCGGCTTCTTTGAATTTTCTCCTAAACCAGTGTTCCTCCTTGTGGATGATTTCAGCTTGAGCCCACTTGATATTATGTTGATGAGTCCAAACATGCTCTGCTATTTCGGATTTGCTGGTTTCTCCTCGCTGTGTGTGTTTCTTGTGCTTGGCGATGCGAACTTTCAATGACCTCTTAGTTTCACCGATGTATAATTCCTCGCACTCGCAGGGTATCCGGTAATTGCAACTCTTGAAATCGCAGTCCGTAACTATGTAGTAACTTTTAGATAATATTCGAATAAGAGGTGTCAAGGTATCATAATGGATGATTAATTTTCAGGAATGATATGGAAATGTCATTTAAATCGACTCAAAAGAAATTACATGCCCGAAAATACATCTGTGACGTCAAATGTGGATATCATTCCTCTATAAGACATATTTGTGAATACTGTAAATAAAAGTAAAAGTGGCAGTAACGGCGATAAAACTGACAAAGACTTCGAACGAAACGATCGCATATGGAGAAGAAGAAGGCAACTCAAACCTCCAGAACGTTTAGGGTATCGATAATGCGAATTGTTTTCGTGTCGTTTACCCTGCATTTGTGATATCAGAGGACGGTCTACTTGTCATTCATCAGCAGAGTAATAAAGAAATCCCAATCAACTCAGTGGTGTTATTTATAATTGATATTCGATTTGAATATTTATCCTTTGAATCGATTTGAATATTTATCCTAATATCCGTTTATTAGAAAAATGAAATTTCCATTGAGAACACTCTGTAATGTGAAGATATCGTTTGATTCTACCAAATAAATACAGGAAGAGTATTTTGAAAGAACTACATAGTTTTTCTTAGGGTAAGTATCTGTATAATTTCTAATCACATTGTTAACACGCTTTTATTAGCTTCACATATATGTTCGTTTGTTTGTAATCTAGTCATTTGGACTCGATGTTGACTAACTTGTAACGAAGTTACTAATTTCCCCAGTGGTACGTCAGGTAGAAACGACATTTTTATTTTCGTGTTTATATTACTGCTCCGTTATTTATTTGTCCCCGACTGAATGAATACCTTCCTCGATCAAATTGCCACTCTATCGCGATAGAAATCCCAGGTCGCCAATGCGATTTGCCACT
>NW_019290712.1:0-33435 GCF_000500325.1 Leptinotarsa decemlineata
AAAATGGTATCACTGATGTGTCTTGAATAAATTGCTAAATAGATTACATTCAAATTGAAACCCAGCTGTACCCAATTCGAGAGGAAAGTCATTCATCAGATGGCATGTTTGATAACTGTGTACACCTACGAAAAAATTCAGTTTTGAAAGAAGGTGGAGTAAGTGTTCCCCTAAACCTGATGTTGACGTTATGAACATATATGCTCGAAAAGAAATTTTTCCATGAAGATAGGCAGACTTTCTGGTAAGAATTATTTTATGGAATAGGTTCGCGACATACCAGAGTCTTCTGTTACTCATATTTAACCAATAGGCATCTTTGAGCTGATGAGAGATTCCCTGAGAACGTCTTATTCCAAAAATAAGTTTTAAGCACGAGTTTTGTACTTTTGGAATTTTGCGTTTATACTGCCCGCTCGAATGTAGTCGGTCCATAGTAAGTATAAGCATATTTAAAATGTGATAAAAGTAGTGCTTCATATAATATCAATTTAAATTTCAGTGGAAGGTACTGCCTAACTCCATATAATTGGATAGAACTGACCGATACTTGATAAAAATCCATTTTAAAACTGATTGATTGAATTTATTGTATGAATTTTCACTATAAAGGGTTTTACAAAAACCACGACACGTGTTTCACTATACAATAGCTTCCTCAAGCCTAGTTTAGCCTGAACTCAAGCCTAGTTTAGCCTGAACTCAAGCCTAGTTTAGCCTAAACTAGGCTTGAGGAAGCCATTGTATAGCGAAACACGTGTCGCGGTGAAAATCATACGATAAATTGTGTTAAATAGTTTTAACTCCATATATCAATTTTAAAGAAGAATATGCATGTCGTATCAAGTTCTATTAAGTTATAGTACGTGTGTGGTCGAGGATGACTCCAACATTTTTTCCTTTTTCCACCAACTCGATATGTACTCCATTGGTTGATATGTTTATGGACTTTTGACTTTGGATCAAATGATGAAATATTCGTAAATTCACCGATTCACAGCCTCAAATTTCAATACTCCTGTTAGATGCGAAAAACTGAAAATAAATAATTTCAACTTGTTGAATTTTATGTTGGAGTATCATTATCAAAGTAAATTCATACTGAATTATCTAGAAAAATATTTTCCAATCATCATGTTTTTGGTGAAGAAAAACAATTATTGTGTATTATTAATCTACTCAAATGATAGAAACGGTTCATAGGGTACACTAAATAGAAACACAAAATGCTAATAGTGAATGTTCAAATGGAACACCATTTTGTTCGATACACAATTGGCGTCTCCGTGTCATTGACTGTCGAACGCTTTGGAATATTCCTGGTGCATCATGTATTAACGTACATGCTGCTAAAATTCTTACCGTTAAATCTTCAACAGGTTCTACAGGTGTCGAATACACCAGAGATTTGAGGTATCCCCACAAAAAAGTCTAGTGACGTTGAATCCGGAGAACGTGCACTCCAATGTATAGGACCACGTCTACATCCACCGATCTCGGAATGTTTCATCAAGAATTTGATGAACGATTTGTTGAAAATGGGTAGGTGCTTCGTCATATTGAAATGACATCCTTTGACAAACCAATAGAGGTACTTCTTCAAGAAAAAACTCGTTAGTTCTGCCCATTCAAACGAGACGGAAGAAGGCATGGTCCAATAATATGATTTTCACAATGAGTTGTTGATATACAATGAAAATAGGGTTGGAGACAATATGATTCCCTGGAGATTACCAGCGTTGATGATGAAGTATTCGAGAGATATCCATCGATGGCTATTTGCAGGGAACGTTCTTTCAGGAAGCTGAACAGCTTCACACAAAAATAATCCGACAAGCCAAAGCATCGAAGTTTGGCCGGAAAACCCTCATACCACACACGGTCAAAGCCCTTAAAAATATCAAGCGCAACAGCACATGACTCTCCATGTTTTTCGATTGCGTTATTCCGAATATGGGTGACATACGACACATGGATTGATCGCTCAAGATGTTGAAGCCTTTAAAATATTTGAAGAGATGGTGGTTTTCGCCTTTCTCCATGATTTTTGATATCGCTGATAGCAAAGCGACTGGTCTATAGTCATTTGGAAAAGTTTTCTTGCCCTTTTTGGGAATAGGCAGAACGCGAGCAAACTTCCAACAACAAGAAAAAAAACCCTTTCTTGTAAGACAGATTGAAAAGTCTGCAAAATACTAGTGTGAGTTCATTTATGCGCTCTTCAAGAACGATGACTGGCACTTCATCAGGACCAGACGCCTTATTGATATTGAGCTGTTTCAACATTCGCCAAAATTCAAAATTCGACGCTGTCGAAAAGTAATTTTTGGCTTTGTGAATTTTAGTGTGGGAATAGTAGGTGGTGCCTATTCCAGAAAATCGACTGTGGAGTGCAAAGCAAATTGTTCAGCTAGTAAATTTGCTTTTTCTGAGACTATTGTTGCAATTGAACCATCTGCTTGTGTTAGTGGTGGAATTGTTGAATTTGTAAAGTTCGGATTAACAGTTTTAGCTACCGTCCAGAAGAATCTAGACCCGTTGGGATTGTCAAGCAGTTCATCCCTAATTCTCTGATTGTGAAGTTCTCTGCTTTCATTAATCCTTGATTTGCATCTGTTGCGAGCGTTAACAAACCTAGTTCGGTTTTCGGCAATGGGATTTTTGCGCCACTACCGGTAGGCAAGATTTTTGGAGGCCACAGCTTGCTAACAAATTTTTGCTGAACCAAGGTTTACAAAATAATCTACGAGGACCATAATCACCAGCATCTGCGCCATCACCTTCTGTAGGCGAAATAGGTGTAATAGTTGTTAACGTGCTAACCGACTTACTGTTGATTGTGACACTTGTAAACTATACGAAATGGCCCAAGTGTTCGTGGGAGGACTTTGTTTCCTTCAATCGTCGATGCACAGCAATAAAAGAAGTAAAATGTATATGACGACTTTTGGGATATCTATTTGATATAATTTAGCTACGGCTCTAGCATTTCCCCCTAATAGATGAACAATGTGTATTCTGACCCAAAATCATATGTACTTTCTTATGGAGCTAAATTTTTTGCAATTTTCAGTCAGTGGAGAAACGTGTGACGTCATCGACGCAGGATGGAATGAGTATCGTAGCGAATCAAGCGTGGAACTCCGCCCCTCGGCCCCCTTGGTACTTCGCCTCATCTATCAGCCCCCTTAGTACTCCGCCCTCGGCCCCCTTGGGACTCCGCATCACCGCTCAGGCCTCCTTGTCACGTGATTCTAATTAAAAAAAGTTTATTTTTGTTTTGTCGGGACCGAAATTGACTCATTTTATATACTTGACCGCATTTTTTTGATTTCCGTAGAATGTTAGGGAAGTTGTAATTGTCATTATCATGTTGGAGATAGGAAAATATACTTAGATTTGGGAAATAATTAATATTTCATGTAAAGATGTGTATGTGTGTGTAAGAGCGATAGACGCGTGTGACGTAATCGAGGAAAAGAAAGATGGAGATGGTATCGATGGTATCGCAAGCAGGTGTTGCCGGTTATAAAATATGTCGTTGTTTATTGGGCAATGTAGTGTTGCCGGTTTGAAAATGAATAATTAGGANGTAGCAATTTTTTTTATTCCGAAGGAAATAATCCAAGGATAACGAAAAATATATAATCTGACGATTTCCGCAAGCCGAAATAACGAAAATTCGTTGATAAAGTTTAATGCATGCAGTTATGTGATACATACATTTCCCTTTCCACGTTTCTATTCCTCTTTCACTTTTTCTCTATCTATTACTCTTTCACTCCGTCCCCATTCTGAATTCTGTTGTCATGACGCCATCACAGCTGATCACAGAGACTTGTTCGTGATGAAAATAAAGCTGATGAATAATTATTCAATTGATTATAAAAAATTAAATTTTTTTCAGCATTTAAAAAAAATTATTTTCTTATAAATACAAGTATTCTACTTAAAAAAACATTCACTTATTTATTTGCATGCTGTTTCCTGAGCTTTTCAATTAATTGAGTTCAATGATTAAAAAAAAAAATGAAAAATTGATATTTTTCTTGTCAGATTAGGTGAATCCCTCTAGATAATCGTCAGATTATGAGACAGCACGACTAGAACATAAAGATGAACGATATATATCTTGATCTGACGCGCTTGAGTATTTCATAATGACGAATTTTTTTTGTACATTATAATAATGGCCGCGAGTTTGCGTCAGATCGAAATCGTCAGATTATTGAATGGGAGCATTTTTTGTTGCACTTAACACCCCCATAGAAAATTTGATGTGCTCGATTACATTTTTTTTCTTTTCACTTTTAACTTTTACGTACAACCACCCGCAAATACGTAGGACATTGATGCTATCAATATCTGACGCGCTCGAGTATGTCCATGCAACAGTATTTATTTACATATTTAAAAATCTATAGCCACTTCCCTTACCGATGAAAAGGTATATATTATATAACATTTATTTCTTTTTATTATCTAAGCTTTCCAACCTAATATGTCTGTCTCTATGACGCTCGAGTAAATCCCCATTTTGCATCGTGGGCTTCCCTACTATTGTACTCCCAGTCTCATTGTATCGCTTCACAATACGTCTCTGCATCTCTAATTGACTAAAGTAGCAATTTCAACACAAAATCATTCACTCAAACGCCGTGTCTCACTAAGAAAACTACAGAATCAAGACATAAAGTGCTCGAAATGTTATCCTGGCAACAATAAATACAACAATACATTAATGGATGGCGAAGGCACACTATTCAAAGTTTGTATTTTATACCATTATTTTACTTATTCAGCTATAGTGACTATGTCCAAACAATATTTTATCTACACTGAATAAACTTTGTGGAAAAGGATAATTCCAATGCCAAAGAAAATTTACGTGAAATACTTTGGCCTTTGAACATTTATCAATAAAAATGAATAACGTGTTGAGGGAAAAGAAATTGACATGAAAACAAACTTGAAAAGAAATATGCAATATTTTTGTCCAAGAGTGTATATAAGTTTCAAAAAAACTTGGAAAAGTGTACTCTTATAACATAAGTGTACTCTTATAACATAAGTTTTTCCACAATTTCGATAAAATGTATCATCATCTTCAGGGAAAAGCTACAGAAAGGTAAATAATGATAGTGGAATTTTTGAAATTTACAAAAAAGTTAAAACTTACTCTTGCTGAGGATGGTTGTGTCAAAAAGGGTGTGAAATTTATGAAAATAATACATGTCAATATAATCAAACGAGTCACTATATTATAAAAGCTGAAATCCTCTCGNAAATCTTCAACAGGTTCTATGGGTGTCGAATACACCAGAGATTTGAGGTATCCCCACAAAAAAGTCTAGTGACGTTGAATCCGGAGAACGTGCACTCCAATGTATAGGACCACGTCTACATCCACCGATCTCGGAATGTTTCATCAAGAATTTGATGAACGATTTGTTGAAAATGGGTAGGTGCTCCGTCATATTGAAATGACATCCTTTGACAAACCAATAGAGGTACTTCTTCAAGAAAAAACTCGTTAGTTCTGCCCATTCAAACGAGACGGAAGAAGGCATGGTCCAATAATATGATTTTCGATAATTCTTTTCCAAATATTCACTTAAAACTTCTGTTGGTAGCCTTTTCGAAACATTCCATGCGGATTCTGTTGATTCCATAAATGGCTATTTCTACTATTAAAATATCCTTCTCTAGTGTAACTTGTCTCATCCGTGACTTAAACATATCAGGGAAAGTCATTTGCTTCTTCGTACACCCTTTTTTTTTCAAGGACGAAACACAAACACTACAGGAAAATCCTTAAGGAGCTCCTAAAGGGGTGCCTGTGCGATAGTAGTGATTCACATTGGATTTGAATCGCTGGAGATTAAATCTATTTGGAAAAACGTTCTCAGGGAGTTTATTCCACATAAATGCCGTTTTCCAAATGACAGAGTTCTCATACAGTAAGTTCGAGGTGTACTGAGTTGAACCTTAAAACGATGAGCAGCCACAGTCCGTCGCACATTTCTGATATGTACCGCTCTTGATGGAATCAAATGTGCCAAGTCACTTGAACACTTCCCGTGAAAGTATCTATAAAAGAGAGACAAATCTCCAGCCTTTCTTTGATGTTCCCGGCTAACAAGGTTGCACGTGATGTTCGCGTCTCCAATCAGGCGGATGGCTCTTTTCTGCTTCAGGATATGTTTGGGGGCGGAGTTCCATACATGAGAACAGTACCCCAAAGAAGGTCTGATCTGAGCTTTATAAAGCATCAAAAGTTGCTGAGGTCTCTTCAGTTTTCTGGTTCGGAACAGTGTTCCAAGCTTTTGAGAAGCAGCTTTTGCAATTTCAGCGACATGATTGTGCCAAGACATATTGGTGTCCATTTTAACACCTAACGAGCTCGCAGAAAGCGGAATTGTCTAACCTCCATCGCCTTCGTAGCCGATGTCCTGTCAAAAGCAAAGCAACATATTGAATCCTTGGTCTTTTCCAATGAGTTGTTGATATACAATGAAAATAGGGTTGGAGACAATATGATTCCCTGGAGATTACCAGCGTTGATGATGAAGTATTCGAGAGATATCCATCGATGGCTATTTGCAGGGAACGTTCTTTCAGGAAGCTGAACAGCTTCACACAAAAATAATCCGACAAGCCAAAGCATCGAAGTTTGGCCGGAAAACCCTCAAACCACACACGGTCAAAGCCCTTAAAAATATCAAGCGCAACAGCACATGACTCTCCATGTTTTTCGATTGCGTTATTCCGAATATGGGTGACATACGACACATGGATTGATCGCTCAAGATGTTGAAGCCTTTAAAATATTTGAAGAGATGGTGGTTTTTGCCTTTCTCCATGATTTTTGATATCGCTGATAGCAAAGCGACTGGTCTATAGTCATTTGGAAAAGTTTTCTTGCCCTTTTTAGGAATAGGCAGAACGCGAGCAAACTTCCAACAACAAGAAAAAAACCCTTTCTTGTAAGACAGATTGAAAAGTCTGCAAAATACTAGTGTGAGTTCATGTATGCACTCTTCAAGAACGATGACTGGCACTTCATCAGGACCAGACGCCTTATTGATATTGAGCTGTTTCAACATTCGCCAAAATTCAAAATTCGACGCTGTCGAAAAGTAATTTTTGGCTTTGTGAATTTTAGTGTGGGAATAGTAGGTGGTGCCTATTCCAGAAAATCGACTATGGAGTGCAAAGCAAATTGTTCAGCTAGTAAATTTGCTTTTTCTGAGACTACCAACGAGCTATGCGAACGTCTTAAATTATTGCTAGCCTCTCGAGATGCAGGAAATACTTCACACAACAATGAAATCATTGCCATTTTGAATGAATTCAAAGAGGCAAAAATAATTCAATAAGATACACTACGTTCCCCTATACATTATCATTTTCAAAATGGTTATCGATAAGTTTGGACGTAGCAACAGCAACAGAAAGCGAAAATTGCCAACGCCCTCTGGAGGATGTTTGTTGCATTATACCTCAGATGGTAATATTCATTGTGGTGATGTGAAATTGTGTCATGAGAAGAGGCCCATCACTGAATACGATGTTGCTAATAAAAAATATGTGGATGGAACCGATAAAGAACTTGCTTCATTTATATATCAGCTAGCTAAGCAACACGAAAAAGAAATGACCCAAGTAAATGAAAAACTAACCAAATTTCAAGGTGACATCTTCAAACAAATCACGGAAATACATTCGAATATAGCCAAGGTACAATTTACTATCAAGGAAATCAACAAGATGCAGAATGAAGTTCAAACATAACCATGATAAAAGAGCGGGGTTCACCATCAGTCGTCATGACTTCCAAAGACATGATTCAACTTGTCAACGAACTACATGAACCAATTGGAAAAAATTATCCTCGACGCCGTATAGTTATCAAAGGAATAGATGACTTATGGCAGATGGATTTGGCTGAGATGAGATCGTTCGCTCATCAAAATCAAAATTTCAAATTGATTCTAGTAGTCATAGATTGTTTTTCGGAATTTGTGTGGACTCGACCACTGAAATCAAAAAACGGGAGAGGAAATTACCAAAACGTTTGCAGATATTTCGACACATACGAAACGTTGTCCAAAAATTTAGAAACCGATCAAAGTAAAGAATTTCACAACAATAAGTTTCAAACTTTGATGAAAAAACATGGAATAAATCACTACAATACGTACAGCATCACTAAGGCTTCTATGGCTGAACGTACCATTAGAACGTTGAAAGAAAGACTTTTCAAATATTTCAGTCTGAATGGCACCTACAAATGGTTGAATGTCTTGCCTGAAATCACAAAATCGTACAATGTTACGCGACACTCGAAGACGGGCATACAACCTTTGAAAATCACCAGAACCAAAGAAAAACAAATTCTCAAATCAACATACACCCATCTGAAAATAGCTGGACCGAGAAAATTCAAAGTCGGTGATGTACGAATCAGTAAGGCAAAACACGTTTTTGAAAAAGGCTATACGCCCAATTGGACTATGGAATTATTCAAAATTATCAAAGTCAACATAACCAACCTCGCCAATTTTATGCTAGAAGATATGTAGGGTGCACCTATTAGGGGTGCTTTCTATGGGGAAGAAAGATAATAAAATGTACGTTAAATGGCTGGGTTTGGATAACAAACACAACAGTTGCATCGAAAATGTCGATTTTGTATAGAATCTTATGGAAAACAAGCACACTGACAATGTATTGGGAGGGTCTTTTGTGAAAAAATATTTGTGTGTTTAACAAACGCACAATATCTGAAATGGACCACGTGATTTGAAGCTATAAGAGCGCATGCAAACACAGATGGATATTCAGTTTGAAAACGAAAATGTGTCTCGATAGTGGTTACGGTAGTGAAGTTGAAGTAATGTTCGACAGTGATGGTGAAGATTACAATGGAACTCTGAATGCAATAGACAGAGCGTTGGAGCAATACGAAATGACCGCTCGAAACGAACACCAATTGCTGTTGGTGACATTCCCCATGTCATCTTATAAAATTCGATGTGGCCTAAGTCCATGCAGAGACTTCAGCCCATGCATAATTTTGAAGCAACAGTTCTTCATTCGTTCCATCAACTCAACAAGTTATGAATGGGCGGCCCTCATCGACATCCTGCAACAAATAAAGGAGAATTTTTTTGAATCACAAATCGATGGATATATAGGCGAATATGATCCAATTACAACACGTTGCTGAGATTACATTTACGTCACACAGTACATCGAATGTAATACCGAACAAATTTCCATTTTCAAGCCTACCACGAACATGGAGCTGTTTCAACGAGATGTAAACGAGATCCTGAATACTCACCTTGGTGTGACCGTATCGCTATGATGGATGCTTTGAACTTTTGTGATTATTATCGAGGTGTTTTCAATAAAATAAAATCATGGTTACGTGAAAATAAAACTAATTCAACTTTGGAAGAAATCATAGAAGATTTTTGTCAAGCCCCAGCTTTAGATAGTCTGTATGCTAATGCTTTACGTGAATATTCATTTCATTATAAAAAAAATAGTGTATGATTTATGTAATAAATGAAAAAATGTTGTAACATTTGTTTCATTTAATGCAAAAGGTGAAAAAAAAATTAGCTTCAAATAGTTGTTTGATGTAATAAAACATCAAACTTTCAATATATATTTTATTCAAATTATATCAAAGTGTGTGTACAACAATAAATAAGTAAACAAAATTTAAATATATTTCATCAAAATTATATCAACGTGTACATGTACAATAATAAATAGTATACAAAAACTTAAATACTCGAACATATTTCTGTTTGCAGTCAATTCTTGTAAAGTTGGTGGTCTTGTTACGTTTCAATTCAGCACTAGATCAAAACTGCTCCTATGTGACCTTTCAAAACACTAACTTACCTTTTAAGATATTTATTAGTGGATGTTAACAATGTAATTCAATTACCATTTGATTTTATTCATTTAATCATAGTAATGGGAATCTTCCGTTCCACAGAAAACCATATCTGAAATGTACAAAAATATATGTATGCTCCCTGAATAACTGCCGTGACCAGTACTTACCATTCACTTCGCATTCGACGTTCGAAATCCGAAATTCCTCGCTAGGTTGAAATAGTTGTTATTGTATGTTTCTCAGTTCTCTTCACCCATCATTTTTCAGCCGTTGTCTGCCTCATCCTCTGTACCTTTCCAAGAATATTTATTGCACAGATTGTTATTCATCACTTCCAGAAGGATTACTACATATTAGAGTTTCTGAATATTGTTTGATGTTTTCGGTAAATATTCTGCATAATATGAATATTCAAATATTCGTACTGAATGAGAAAGATGTGGCGACTTACCTTATATGTTTTTATTCCATGGCATTAATAAGGCTCGGTAAATAGTTGAAAATAGATTGGAATCAATATTTTTGTGAACATTCAATAACAAGGTTAAGAGACAGCTGTTGGTTGACATCTGCCAAACTTTCGTAGTTCCAACGACCTACACCGAACTAGTTCTACAGTTGTTCACGGGTGAGGGATTGATCGGTTACTCAAATTGTCAAGGGTTGTTGTAGGGTTGCATTGCTTTGAGAAGGAGTTTTGATGGGTCATGGACTTGTTGATGAGTGGCTGTGGAGGAATTGATAGATTTATGATGTTGTGCACAACGCTTCCTTGGTGCTTGTAGTGTAGATTGGACGCACTGTGGCAACAACTGGTTAGCTGTCAGATGTGGCAGTCTCCCGGATTTCGGTGTTGACCTTCGTTGAGCTTGGTTGAGAGTTCAAGTGTACCATCATACTGATTTATAGGATATATATGGTTGTATTTGTGTCATTCTTCAGGGGGATTATTTCTACAAGTCAGGATTGTATAGTGGAAGACTGATTGGTCATTTTGGTGTGGATATTTGCAGTCTGAAACTCAAATTCTTTTGAGGATTTGTGGTGGTTACCGAACTCATTGTGCCAGGTGGAAGGATTTCCGAAATCAGATTCATAAGAAACAGAAGGTCCTTAGTCACTCATCAAGTCCCAGTACGACTTCCGTGCAGAACACCGCACACAATCAAAGGTATAGAAAACCCCTTGGCCAGATGTGTAGAACACCTTGTTGAGGAACTCTCCGGACTTGGAGGTGTTCAGCTACCTTTGGGGTCCTATTTGGTGATCCATTACTGGTCCAGCTTGTTGTGCCTTACAGGGTGATCTATTTTGGTGGTGCTGCAGGGTGATCTATCTTTGCGGTGCTACAGGGTGATCCATCTCCGTCGTACTACAGGGTGATCCACCTCCGTCGAACTACGGGGTAGCCTAACCCCATATACGGGGTGGCGCAAAAGGAGCACGCAAGTTATATTTGATTTATTTGAATAGTTGTGTAATATTGAGTTACTCAAATAATTGTTTGCCCTTTTTTTATTGTTACCTGTTTAAATAATTGTTTGCCCTTTTGATTATTGTTACCTGTTTGATATAGTGATTGCCTTTCTGGCTGAATTCACCGCTAGTTGATAACGTGTTTGGTTTCATTTATAAAACGCAAATTGAGGTGTTTTCTTCCTTTTACAATTGCTTGTTGACACCGATGCGCCTACGCCTAAGCTCACGCGACGCAAACGTGAGTTGTCTTACCTTCCAATACTAGTATTTACGATTTCACCTATTCAATTTTCGTGGTAGTATTACTTGACGTATTGTAGTTTCTTTTAGGCGTCGTTACTATCTTAATTTATGGCTGATTGAATTTGTGGTTATATACACCACGCTCTTGTATTGACATTTGACATCGCGTAGTAGTGTGAATATCGCATTGTTGTCTTAGAAGCCTTGTCGGTTAATCCATGTAAGTTAGGATTAGTGAATAAATCATATTGGGGATCTTATCTTTTATTTCCCATATTAATTGGTAAGTTATTGATATTGTAAGTTACTTAGGGTATCTGGAGGATTAAATTTACCTGGCGCCCATTAAGATCTATTTGAAATTTGCTAATTTGGTTAAACCACTCTCGTCTCCACTGTTTAGCTTAGCCGCGGAAACCAATCTGTCTTATTTGTTACCGACAGATGATTTAGTCTCCTCTTGTGGTTTGTGAGGTGACAGTCTCCTACCGCTGTTGAAAACACTTCTCTCAGTCATATTCAAACAAGGATAAAATTCATCAATGAATCACATCAATAGAAATAAAGTCCAAATGATAACCTCATTTCGAACTATAGTGCCCCCAAGGTAAAGTATCGGGTGATTTGGGGATTCATTTTCGTTTATCGTCGTGTGGACTCAAGTCTATTTTCACTTGCTTGATACTGAAAACGTTGTGAGCGTATGATCGAATAGTAAACTGCTCACATATTTTTTCTTTAAAATTTCTGAGACAATCGATATAATCTTTAAAATCAATTGTATTTTTGACTACATTATATCGAATTCCCTTTGATTTTTTGATAACTTTTCCACCCTGCACCTTGTAGGTGTACATTTTGGAACGTAACCCTGCAAAGTGCGTGATGATTTTACCATTTGCCTCATCTTTGATTAACCCAGATATTTTTTCATTCACAAGTGGAATTTGAAACGTATTATCGGACGAATTATCGGAAGTATCAAATTTTGATAGGTTCTTTTTAATGAGTACTGAATAGACATCTTCACACGTTATTTCGTAGATAAAGCTATATGTATCTGTATACATTAACTTGCAATTTTCTATACCTAGATTGGGCACCATGAAATCGTAATGGAAATCAAACATGCATGTTTTTGAAATATCTAAAATTGCCATTCCGATGTACAGAGGTTTATTGAAAACAAGTTCAGTCTTTCTCAATTCAATAGCCACCAAGTCTGTATCGAAAACGGTTCGACTCTGAAATCGGGGGCTCGCAATTAAATTTTTGGCGCCATAACGACCGTTCCAGGAATTCACTAATTTTAGTTTCAGCATCCTTCTGTGTAAAGGAAATGTATTTTTCTTTATTTGAAGGAAGTATGCTCACACAGCCTTTTTTTGCGATATCTCTTATAATGAAGTGACAGTCGTATCCTGAAAGATTATGAAAAGTAATGGGTACCACGAATAATTTTCGAAAGTTGACATTACAGGGGGCTTGGTGCGCAAATCCGCGAAACACTCCCGTATAGTGATCGTGATCGTACACAATAACATCTTTGGTGGCGAACGGTTTTTCGCAAATATGACAAGTCGTTGCAGCACCGATATTATTTGAATACACTGTCATCGGCTTAATTTTCTTTATTTGTGATTCATCAAATTTTGCAATATCAGACAACTCATTGGCAAACCATTTAATACAGTCTTCACCTCGATAGCTTTTGAAATGAGAAAGACTGTCGTCATAGGAACACGTGAAGTAGTAGCCTGCACTAAAAGGTATATGTTTATGGTATTTTGTAGTTTTGTTATAAATGCTTCCGTTACATTTTTCCAACAGTGACTCAAAATCAGCAAAAATCATAAACGGGAATTTTTGTTTATAAACATTATTTCGAAATTCCACATAATCGTATGTAGGAAAGGAAATTTTACAGTCATTAACTTTTTCCCACAAAACAGTATGATCATTTATCATCTATCACAAAAGATTTTTTTCTTGCAATTTTTGTTCAGTTGTCTACTTAATAATCGGGACATGTCTTTGATCCAACAATAATGGAATGTAACTTCAGTCTCGTCATCTTCATTAATTGGTGGAGCCTCATAATCATTCAATTTTGGAAAATATTTGACTTGAATTAATAACAAATTAACATCTCTGTCTCGTTTTGTTGTCGTGAGTCTGGCAGGTACTACTACATAAAATGATTTTTCCTTTGCTTGATTCAATTCTGAAGTGTAAACATTTACAGAAATTTTATTAAGTTTTTCAAATTTGGAAATTTGATGTAAATTCATTGAAGTATTTAGCCCTGTAGTATTCAAAACTGTAGAATGGTGTGGATATTTTGACACTCTTTGTGGATGTTTCGCTACAGGATACAAGGCGCTAATAATACTCCAAAAGAAGCACATTTCGTCATCGTTTTGTACATTAATGCATGCCTCCTTTCTTGCGATTTCTTGCGGCAGTGGAATGAGAGAAGAACCGTTACCAATCACATATTCATTCATTGCTACTTCCAACAAAAGAATTTTATTCAAAGCCACCTCGACAGTTGTTCTTCAAATTCGCCTAATTTATTCAATATAACATCCACAGCGTTTTCATTGTACCAAGCAGTCAAGTCTGTACTTGAATCGATAACTTTATTTGGCGTACTGAAATATTTGCGATCAACAATATCCCCATCATTCGACTTTTTGATAAAATTCCCTGAAAATGTTAAATTAACTTTGAGGCATGACATTTGTTTCAAAATTTTAGAAATCTCACGTTTGAATAATGAAAAAGCATAGTCTGGAAACTTTTTGGGTTCGTTATGAGTTTAATTGATGATTACCCCCGTTGTTACTCTACTTTTGAAAACATTGTTAAAATTTTGCCACTTTACCCTGGTGCTTCGTCGTTTCAAACCCGAGCCTATATGTTTATTATCCAACATTTTGATAAACACTTTAAATCGTTTCAATTCCCCAATTTGTGTAATTATTTTATTTTTTCCCCAACCGAACATTTAATTTTTTTCATAGCAACACATTTCTTTATATGTTTATTAATAAATTGTATAGCTTGTTTGGCAATATGATCCGAATAATTTTTCTTTGATGTGTAAAATGTATTTATCAATTACCGACTTGATTTTTGTAAAATCAACAATTTGGATTTTATTTATTGACATGGCTCACCGATATTTTGTTCACAAATGAAATTCTCGGTGTGATGAGTCGGTTTTTGGAAGCTGCAGAGATTTGAAGCTCGTTCTGCGGGGACTGTTGAGATGGTTCTGGAAGCTGCTTTGATATGAAACTCGGTCTGGAAAGGTTGCCAAGACGGATTTCGATGTGGTTGTTGAGAAACTGAACAGATACTGCACATGTTGATGTAGTGTTCTGAAAAAAATTTGACTTTCAATGCAAATATACACCAAAGGAAAATAAAATTCAAGAGTAAGAGTAATGTCTTTCGTGAAGCGATTGTGAAAAATGGGCAAGCTACAATTATAATTAAAAAAATCAACTGTCATCCAAAACAAGGAATTGAAAACACATATTCTGCAAGTACTAAACACATAAAAAGTATTGAATACACTTTTTTATGCGGATCATATCTGTGAATGAAAAAATTTTTGGTATTGTATACAAACATAAACTCTATACATATATCGAACAGAGAAAAAATGGGGAAGCAGTACTAACCTTAATTTCGTACAATTTCAAATGAAACAACACGACAGCGTATTTTTCTGATGAAAAATGCTTCCTAAAATTTTTCCGTTACTCGGTGTGGTAAAAAATTGTTGTTGTTGTTAATTGGTTTTCTCTCCACGACCGAACTTGAATTTTTGAAAATTCACCTGCGAGAAACCAAAAATAAAAAAGTTGATGTTTGAAATTATACGAACACTCTATCAACATACGACAACATGAATAGAAGTTATTCGTACGTGCGTTTCATTCAACTAGAAAGCTGGTCGTGAGCTTCTGCTTATAATATTATAAATTTTGAGAACTACATATCTCTGGATGCTGATTCAGCATTGACCGTGATCAATGTCACTTTGGGAGTGAATAGAAAAATAGGTGATGACATATTATGCAATCAAACAAAGAGCCTTTGTTTAGTCGTTTTGAGGCGTATTGGCGGATGCCTATTCAGCATTGACATTGATCCATGTCACCTCGGGTATGAATATAGAAGGTCTCAATGAATATGTGAACCGTTGCTGTCTAGCTTACCTCAACTGAATACCAAATTGTTATGAAGCCACGTGTCTGGCTTTATCGATAAGCGATAGTGATAATTCTGCATACCTATAGTAGGTATATATTTTTACCAACTTGAAATGAAACGAAAAATTCACTGTTTCAATCAAAATATCCATTTTCTTTTAATTAAATTTCATAGTTGTACAACTCTAATCAAAATACATGCTGACATCGTAGATTCCATGATAACTTTATAAACGTCCAATTCCATTTGTGACTTCTTTTTCTCTAGTCTTGTTGCGTGTTCTGGAACAAATTCAACAGTTTTTTGTATCTAAATGACAAAAATCTTGAAATATCAATTTCAATTCACAATTGAATGGTGTATTCTTTGGAATTGCGACTGCGCAAATACTGCTAACTGACCCTCATTGACTGATGTCGAACGAATCGATTTCAATTGTTTACATCTATAATCACTAGCCTTCCTCATATAATTGAATATCATTACTTATTTGTTGGACACGTCTCTCAAATTCCTCTACTCTACGTCTGTATTCTCTGAATGCCATTATATTACTAATTTTTGTTCACCAACGGAGTACGGAACATCGTTTTCCTTCCAATCTCATATCGAATGTAACTGACTGATGGTGTACAATTATTCGAACACGAAAACGGCTACGTCAATGACGACGAAACGATAACGAATAAACGGACGCAAAACGGTCGAAACTTATGCAAAACAACGTATTTTGAAATGTCATTGTCGAATACTTCGCTCCCCCATTGCCCTCACGTTGAGTCCACAAAGCGTAAACCCTCGACACTTTTGGGTGTCCTATTTCTCCTGATGATGCTAACTTGGTTAACAAAGATATGATTTGGTGTCTTTCTGACATGTTGCAACGCACTTGAAACGTAAGAGCCCTCCCAGTCATTATCATACAATTTTTATCGAGTCGTTCACGCTTAATTTTAAAACCGGCAACGCTACATTACTACATAAATAATGATTTATTCTATAACCGGCAACACCTGCTTGCGCCAGAAATGTAAAACCTCAATACCATCTCCATCTCTCTTTGCCTCGATTACGTCACACGCGTCTCTCACTCTTACACATACATACACTCCTTTATATGAAATAATAATTCTTTCCCAAATCAAGGTATATTTTCCTATCTTCAACAACTTCCCTAACATTCTACGGAAATCAAAAAAATGCGGTCAAGTATATAAAATGAGTTAATTTCGGTCCCAACAAAACTCACACTATAAATACCCAACATTCGCAGTTACTTTCAATATGTTACGTTGGTGTAGAGGCTAAGAACAATGTCTACCACGCGGACGATCCAGGTTCGATTCTCATAACTATAAACTTTTTTTAATTAGGATTACCTGACAAGGGTACCTGATGGGCGGAGTCTCAAGGGGGCCGATGGGCAGAGTACTAAGGGGGCTGATATGTGACGCGGAGTACTAAGGAGGCCGGGGGGCGGAGATCCACGCTCTCCGATACTCATTCCATCCTGCGTCGATGACGTCACACGTTTCCCTCACTCCTGTTTAAACAAAAAATTGCAAAAAGTTTAGCTCCATAAAAAAATATATGGGATTTTGAGCTCGTATCGGTGTTGTTCATCTACCCCGTCATCAATAGGGTCGAAAATTGCTGGCCTTGAAAATTTTGACCTTTAGCAACGTAAACAGATCCGCATTCCGCCCCATTATTTACGAGTTCTTGATATTTATGGTTTTGGTTCATTGTTTATATTTTTCTTGTATATCAGGTAGATTATTGGGATGTACCGAAGACTGCATTAACAACTAGATAATGTGCTTTGTGTTGAATTATAATTAGACATGATGAAATAGTGGCATTTGCTATCAACATTTCGTTTGGGTGGTATCTTTTTATTTGGAGACTAAACTTCTTTGAATTTTGGATACATTTATAAATAGTAGGTAAGTAGTCTACCAGTTTCAATGGAAGTCAAACTTAGTTTTTTTTTAAATCCGGAAACATTATTAAAAGAGTTAAATGATTTTTTCAGTTGAAATTTGCAATATTTGTCATTTTTCAGATGGCTGGAAATAAGTGTCAATTTTATAAAAGTGGTCAAACCGTCAGGACTGACAAATCTTTCAGGTTCTATAGACTTCCAGTGAAAGATCCTCAAAGGTGCTACAGGGTGTAATATAGGTTATAACTTTAATTTTAAAGTGTGATTGTCATATTTTGTTAGTATGGAGGCTGACATAGTGACATAGTGGAAAATAAATAATTTGAATGCACAAAATCCATAAAAGTCGAAGATGTTGTATCCAATGTGTTGTTTTACTCATTTTGTTGTAACACGATAGATATTTTATATTTGAAAACGTTGAGTTCTCAACTAATAAGTTGAATTAGATGTGCAAAATTTGAGAAATGCTCCGACTAGGAAATTTGGAATTCTGTCCTTGTGTGTTGAAACTTAGGAAAAAATTTTATATTAATCAAATTTCCAGTATTGATTCTAAGTTGTGATGAATACACATAGAGTACTGAAATTCAAACAATCATGTTGGATGAAACCCTATACAGGGTGTAACTAGATAAGTGTGAAACATTTGAGGAGGTAATTCCTCATCTAAAAAAAATGGGATCTTTCATTTAAAGAAATTTCATTGGAGCATCCTGTCTTAAGATACAGCCCCCTAAGCCCCCTAAAGGGATATTTTTTTTATGCATGATGGGGCTCCCGCCCATTTTAACACGTCAGCATTCAACTGAAACATATGCAAATCATTGGATAGGTCGAGGAGGATCACAGAACTGGCCCGCTCGATCCCGGGATCTCAATCCTCTCGATTTCTCTATTTGGAGCCATTTACAGCATTTGGTTTAAATGAAAAACACTTACTTTCAGATAAAATCGTTACACTTGTCACTATTATCACTGATACAACTAACTCATCATTTCGCCTCGCAGGAGGTATTTATAGGAAAATAAGCGATGACAAATTATGAAATCAAACAAAGAGCCTTTGTTCCGTCGCTTCGCGAACTGCATATCTCTGGTTGCTGATTCAGCATTGACAGTGATCAATGTCACCTTGGGTGAGAATAGGAAATTAGGTGATGACATAATATGCAATCAAACAAAGAGCCTTTGTTTAGTCGTTTTGAGGCGTATTGGCGGATGCCTATTCAGCATTGACATTGATCCATGTCACCTTGGGTATGAATATAGAAGTTCTCAATGAATATGTGAACCGTTGCTGTCTAGCTTACCTCAACTCAATATCAAATTGTTATGAAGCCACGTGTCTGGCTTTATCGATAAGTGATAGCTATAATTCTGCATACCTATATTATATATTTTTACCAACTTCAAATAAAACAAAAAATTCACTGTTTCAATCAAAATATTCATTTTCTTTCAATTAAATTTCATAATTGTTGTACAACTCTAATCAAAATACATGTTGACATCGTAGATTCTATGATAACTTCATAAACGTCAAGTGAAAGCGTAAGTGAAGTAAAGTGAAGTGAAGTGAAGTGAAGTGAAGTGAAGTGAAATGAGTACCTAAACCCAGAGGATTACCTCATAAGTGTGAGGAGTCACTGATTATTATAATCAAACTCTTCCGATAGAGACACCAGAGCCTGATCCAAAAGGCGAAGGTGCAGCTAAACTCCCAGAGACAGCAATCCAAACGTACTCAAATCCCTTTTACTAATCCCTCTCCTTCCTTTTCCGGCTCGTCTCCCGAGCGCGAACCCACTATGACCCTCCACCAACATCCACCCTAGTTCAGCTATCTAATCATAATCTATTCAACATCCGAGAAATCTCCGATGACCTAGCCAGTCAAAGGTCACTTTTTAATCTACTGAACTCCCACGAATTCCTCCGTGGCCAAATCACGGAACTTAAAGTCAATTTCAAACATACAGAACTTCTTAAAACAAACAACAATTCTAAAACCTCTGAACAACTCAGAGGTCAATGACTCAAGTCATTGACCTCAAAACAAAAAACCCGCAACCGTCAGCTCCCAAAGAACCACACATCTCATTCGTTATCAAGGGTGTCACCTTGATTTCTCAATTGAAGAAATTAGCGGTTTCCTAGAAGCAGCTAAATTACAAGTCTTAAAAATCTGGAGGATAACCTCCAAAAAAACCTCCAAACCCACCACCCTTATTTGCGTCATCACTGCGAATGAAGAACAATACACCAGATGCCTGACTCACAGTATCAATATCTATGGCCGAACCCATGAGTGTGAGGCCTCAAACATCAATCCTTTACCCCCCATCCCAAAATACTGCAACATCTGCAGTGAAACGGGACATTCAGCAGCGGAATGTCCCACTCATAAAACCAAGTGTCCCCACTGTGGTGAGGCACATCCAGCAGCAAAATGCACTAAAACCTCAAACCCTAAATGCCCCAACTGTGAAGGCGACAATCCAGCCTTCTCTCTAAAATGCTCCAAAAGGGTCAAAACTCCAGATAACCCCAAAGAAGTCGCCCCAATTACCATCGAAACCCCCAAAACCATTTCTCCCATCTCTCAGCAAATCTAAGCTGTCATTAAAATCCAGACCACGCTCCTCCTCAATCTCATGCCCACCATGAGAACCGAAATCCTAGCTCTCACCAATGAGCTATGTAGAACCATTTTGGGACATTCACTCTTCGTCACGGTTAGTGGCAACAAAGTGGACTATACGTTCACTGATTTGATGGCTGAACTCGATGGCTGATTCTCCAATAATACGGGATAATGGGCGTTTAATTCTCGGTACAGTAAACGCCCAGGGCCTCAGCAGAAAAAGACAACACACTAAGACTCTCCTCCACATACAAGAAATCCAAATTCTATGTATCACCGACACACTCACTAAAAACCCCCCAAATTTCACCGGTTTCAACACCACACACCGACCAAAAGACTTACAATCATGAGGCATCGCTATATTAACTAAACGAGGACTAGCCTACAAAAAACACAACCTTCCACTTACCCTGTCCGAACTCGACTGCCTGGCTATCGACCTACTCTCCAACTCCGGCAACATAACCATCATAGCCTATTACAACCATCCAACTCAATCCGTTTCCAGAGAATTAATCGAATATACATCCTCTCTCCCAAAAGCATTTCTAATAGGAGATTTCAACTCCAAACATACACAATTCGGAGATTCTACCTCCAATGCCAACGGCCGCCTTCTAGCCAACCTTATACTCGAACACAATATCTATAGAATTCCCAGTCCTGACCCGATGTTTTTGAGCCACCGTGGGGCATCCATTATCGACCACATCTTGTGCTCTGAGAGTCTGATAGAGGAGGTCGATGATCTTGCCTATATCGGTGACACTATTAAGTCGGATCACCTCCCCATCATCGTCAAAACGTTCCTAAACTTCCCTATTCCCTCAAGTCCTGAAACCATCTCTTATAAAAATCATAAATTCACAGACGTCAAACGCTTCCACTTCCTCATCAATCAAAAACTCTCTTCTCTTAACAATCCTCCACTTAACCATCCCCGACAAATTGATGCTCAAATCACCTCAATTCAAAAAATTATTTCTGAATCAGAAGACTTATCCACCTCTACAACCACCAGTAGAATCGATCAATCCCCACTTCCTCCTTATCTCATAACTCTCATCAAAAGCAAGCGCAAACTCTACAGAACTTTCGTCCGAACCAGAGATCCAATCCTAAAAACCGAGTGGAACCGTCTCAACGCTCGCATTCGTCAACTCATAAACCAATTCACCCAGAAAAGGTAGATGGAGGAGACTAAAAAACTCGACTACCGAGATGGAACGGCCTTCTGGAACAAATTCAAAGTCCTCACTGGACAAAAAAGGAAAACCGACAGTCACCTATCGATTGACGGTAACATCATCTCCAACCCTTCCGACAAAGCAGAAGCCTCCCGTGAAAATCTCGAAAATACCTTCCGTCTCCCTCAAGACCATTACTTCGATAACCAATTCCTAACCCAGGTCAAATCCCCCTCGATCCTAACTGCCCCCTAAGATCCCCATTCAGTGAGGAAGACATCCTCAACACTATCCACAGCGGTAGAAATACTGCTCCTGGTCCAGACTCGGTTAACCGCCGAGTCCTGAAAAACCTTCCCAACACTGCTATTCCCTTCCTCAAACACAACCTCGATGCTTGTCTTGTACACGCCTACTTCCCCACGGCCTGGAAACATACTAACACTATCTTAATACCCAAACTCCATAAGGATCCCACTAATCCCGATTCATATAGACCTATCAGCCTGTTTAGTTGCCTGGGCAAACTGCTGGAACGACTAACGACTAAGCGTCTGAACGACTTCCTCATACTCCACAGAATTATTCACCGCCACCAGCATGGTTTCAGGGCCGAACACTCAACTCAAAACGCTCTAGTCGAACTACACACTCACATATCACAAAACATCAACGCCTGTTTTTGCACCATTGCAATCTCCCTAGATATCCAAAAAGCCTTCGACAAGGTCTGGCACGCGGGCCTGATCCGGAAGCTTATCCAAACACCTCTACCTCATCATTTCATCCGACTAGTAGCCTCCTACTTATCTAACCGACAAATCCGCGTTAAAGCCGATGAAGCATTTTCCTCCCCTTTCACTCCAAAAGCCGGAGTCCCCCAAGGCTCAGTCCTCGCTCCCTCCTTATTCCCCACCTACGCTCATGATGTACCTACTACCTATAAAATCCTACAATACGCCGACGACACCATTCTTTACTCTTCCGCCCCCAACACCCGCCGCTTGCCAATTCAAGCTAAAAACATTATCGACCATTTCGAGCAATGGTGCAACAAATGGCGTATCAAAATAAACCCCACCAAAACCCAAACTATCCTATTCCGACATCCCAACACTTCTACTCGTCCTAAATTAAACCCCGATAACTTGGATCTCAGACTTTTGGGGGAAAACCTCATACTCCAGGACTCGGTGTCCTACTTGGGGGGTCACCTTCACGAGGACCCTCAACTGGGAGACTGACCTGAGAGAAACACTGGACAGAGTCCGGAAGAGAGCCAATCTTCTAAAGGCTCTGAGAGGCAAGCTCGGGAGATGTGACAGTAAAACTCTCCTACATACGTATAAATCCTACATAAGACCAGTCCTGGACTATAAAGCGATGATATACTGTACACTTCCCCCGAGACTATCACACCGAATCCTTACAACCGAGAGAAGAATCCTTCGAAATATACACAACCTTCCCTATCGATACCCATCCCTAAACCTATACAACTTCACCAATACTACACCAATCAACCAAAGATTTCAGGAACTACAAGGACGATATGCGACCAGAACGATGAGCAGCAACAACACCGATGCCGTCAACACGCTCACTACGCCTTGGATTCCCCGTGGAGGATCCAGGAGGATACCCAGGAAAAAGCTTCCCTATCCCCCAGCCAGACTCCTGGGAGCAATGGAAGACCCACCGGAGCCGATCCAGGATATCCTAGAGGAACTCTCACTGAGGATCAGATAAGCGGACAGCGGATAGCAGCGTCCTGGAAAGACCCGAGTTTCACTCGCATGCAGCCCCGGCCAAAAACCGTACCCAAAAAGTACAACCACGACCCCTGCAATGGACCCGGACCACCATACGGATCAACGGAAAAACTATATGAATAAGCGGAACACAAAAACAACACAACACAGACTCCAACACACACACACATACAACACACTTACCCTGAAGAGGCATTAGCCTATAGCAGGGCCCCACACAAACACACTCAACAAATGTAATGTAATTATCAAACAAATGTAAATGAACGATTTTCATTCATTCATTCTTTTTCTTTAGCTTTGTTGCATTGGAACAAATTCAACAATTTTTTGTATCTAAATGACAAAAATCTTGAAATATCAATTTCAATTCACAATCGAATGGTGTATTCTTTGGAATTGCGACTGCGCAAATACTGCTAACTGACCCTAATTGACTGATGTCGAACGAATCGATTTCCATTGTTTACATCTATAATCACTAACCTTCACACATATTTCCTTGGAATTTCACCCACATTCGGTACGTTTACATATTGAACAAAAATTATTGTAGTCGGAAGTACAAAATTTGTTTTTAGCATCGTTGACTACATATTTCACACTGTGAGGCTGGAACACTCTGTCTTGAGTGTTTAAATTATTCAATTGCTCCAAAACATTTTATTTTTCTCATATAATTGAATATCTTGACTTAATTATTGGACATGTCTCTCAAATTCCTCTACTTTACGTCTGTATTCTCTGAATGCCATTATATTAATAATTTTTGTTCACCAACGACGTACGGAACATCGTTTTCCTTCCAATGTCATATTAAATGTAACTGACTAATGGTGCAAAATTATTCAAACACGAAGACGGCTACGTCAAAACAGTCATTGGTGAATACTTCGCTCCCCCATTGCTCTCAGGTTGAGTCCACAACGCGTAACCTCTTGGCACTTGTGGGTGTCCTCTTTCTCCTGATGATGCTGACTTGGTTACTTGGTTAACAAAGATACGAGACTTAGTGCCCTTTTGACATGTTAGAATACTAGACTTCTGTTAAACTGACTTGTTTTTTCTTAAATGATATATTTTGACGCACCCTGTACACTTCAACGTCATGTTTTTTTCTTTTAATGATGTATTTTGAGACATCTCGCATACAGTCGTATTCCTAACCCTTCATTTTCAAACCGGGAACGCTACATTGCCCCATAAACAATGATTTATTGTACAAAGGACAATGCCGAACCTTCCATGCTGGCATTGGCAGCGTATAACCTCGATACCATCTCCATCTCTCTTTGCCTCGATTGCGGTCAAGTATATAAAATGAGTCAATTTCGGTCCCGACAAAACTAACGCTATAAATACCCAACATTCGCAGTTACTTTCAATATCTTACGTTGGTGTAGAGGCTAAGGACAATGTCTACCACGCGGACAAACCAGGTTCGAATCTCATAGGTATAAACTTTTTTTAATTAGAATCACCTGACAAGGAGGCCTGAGCGGTGATGCGGTGTCCCAAGGGGGCCGATGGCGGAGTACTAAGGGGGCCGATAGGTGAGGCGGAGTACCAAGGGGACCGAGGGGCGGAGTTCCACGCTTGATACGCTACGATACTCATTCCATCCTGCGTCAATGACGTTACACGTTTCCTCCACTAACTTTTTGATGAAAAATCCAATAATGTGACATCACTCGCCGCAGAGAGGGAGTACTGGAACTTTTTTCAAACAGAAAAGGTAGTCTTGTGAAAGTTATTCCAATTATTACCTATACAACGATTTTCATTGGTTTGAATTTGAATAACCGGCTGCTGAGTTATTGATGTATGAATTGGTGACTAGGAAAATGATAATTTCTAACTTCGCAGCCAAAATATGGTTGAAATAGCTCCAAAGAAGGTTATCACATGTTACACAAAGTTTGTCATATGTAAGAGAAAAAAAACTGTTAGCGAAAATTAATTGTATTTAGAATAAAATTCAACCGAAATAATCGAGAAAAAGTGCATAGGATTTTTCTGTGATCGACTATGGAAATAAGAATTTACATCGCCTTATCCCAGTAATGAAGAGCTTGACAACTCTCACCATTGAATCGTAATGTTTTTGTATTGGAATGAATATATATTCTTTCATGTAGTTAGATAAGACAATTTTATATCTAAACAAGTGTTTGCTCACTTATCGAGTCGGTTTCATTTATACTAGGGAGGAAAAGTAAAAGTGACGTCATGGTACATAATCAATGAAATAATTTATACGGCATTGACAGTAGAGGGGAAAAGACGGGTCTGGACCTCCTCCCAAGGGTATGCCCCCCCAGATACACACCACTGACTGTGACCTTGATTCGTTTTTTTATTTCTTGTCGAGGATAATACCAAGGTATTTCACCTCTTCAGAGAAGTTTAGTTGGCTTTTGAAGATTTCGGGAGGTTTTAAGCCCGTTAAACTTCTTTTCCTGGTGAAAAGGACCGACAGTGAGTGTTCCTTACACCATGTTTCTATCAATTTGAGCCCATCCTGCGCTCTATCGCACAATGTGTTTACAAATTTGCCTGTCTGCAAGATAACTATGTCATCTGCGTATGCAATTGTGTTGAATCCATTTTTGTTAAGGTGATCAATTAGATTAGATGCGGGGACTATGGAGGGAATGTGCAGCTCGTAGATGGAAGCATCCTACACTATCTGGATGCCGGAGAGACATATACTTACCTCGGGGTGGAACAACGCCACTCACAAGAGGTAACTGCAGTGAAAAACTCTCTTCGCAGCACAAACTTCGACAGATCTGGTCATCGGAACTGTCGGAGAAGAACAAAGTAGCTGCAACAAATATGCTTGCCATTCCAATCTTACTCTACTCGTTTGGAGTAGTGGAGAGTGAAGTGGACTCGGGAGGAGCTGTATCAACTCGACGTAAGGACCCGAAAAATGATGCATCTCTATAGGAGTTTGCATCCCAAATCGTCCGTTCCACGGTTATACTTCCCCCGACAACAGGGAGGTCGTGGACTTTTGAGTTTGGAGTGTCTACATGACAGAATGGTACTGGATACAGCCTGTAAAGTCGTCAGGAGTTCGGATCCCCTTCTCTGCATGGTCCGTGACCATGAGAGAGCAGGAATTGGAGCATTTCTCCTTAGGGCAGCTGCTCGAGCAGCTGATGAACTCGGTATAGTTTTCGACTCTGAACGAGGTGACTACAACTCTGTCACCGAGTTGGAACCCGTTCAGCAAAAAGCTCAGATAAAAGCCGCAGAGATCACCTTACTTCTGCGGAGACACAGGGATAAGCCAATGCATGGGGTCTTCTTCAATAACATTGAAGACCTTGGCTTATCAAAGCGCCTGACGTTCGCTTTTCTCAGGTCGAGTGGGCTGAAGTCGGAAACTGAGGGGTTCATCATGGCTTGCCAGGATGGTGTCTTCAACACCTTAGTCTACCGCAGTCGCGTGATGGGTATAGAGGTTCCTGACACAAGGTGCAGGGCCTGCCGCGAGGCGCCCGAGACCCTAATGCACTTGCTATCAGCATGTCCAGCATATGCGGTCTCGGCCTATATCCATCGACATAACGCGGCCCTAAGAGTGCTATATTACCATCTACGGCACTCTTACGGTATTGACGAGACACCGGTGTTGCCCTACGCTCCGGGGGATATTGAATCCGTTGTGGGGAACGAGAAGTGCCGAATTTATTGGAACTATTCGTTCCCCACCCTCAGGCTCATACAAGCTAATAAGCCTGATGTAGTCCTTCTCGACCACCAGACCAAAACGATATTTGTCGTGGAGTTTTCAGCTCCTGGCGAGACGAATATCGTCAGAAAAGAGGAGGAAAAACGGATAAAATATCGAGATTTTCTCTTCGAACTCCGCAGACTCTATCCAGATCACTCTGTCAAGATGGTCGTTCTGATTATTGGAGTCCTTGGTGGAATGATGTCTTCTCTACTCTCGAATCTCAAAATCATACCGGCTTGCCGCACTAAGGCAGAAATCTTAGCCGCACAGATGCAGAAGGCTGTCATTCTTAGCTCACTGCTCTTGCTCAGGGCACATGATTCTCGGACCCAATGATCACTTACCCCACGGTGTGGGGGAGTGGTCATTAGTTGATAATGCTGGCGCGCCACCTCGAATATATCGGGGCTTCGGGGGATAGAGCCTGACCAGCGCACACTACGGTAAAAAAAAATATTATCTGTATATTCTTCAAATGAATAATCTATTTTGACACGATCTTCACTGCCTGAAAGGGTGACAGATAATTCGACAACAATACAAACTTGTTTGGGTCAATTATGTCTAATGTAGGTATAGATAATATCAGTTTGTTTGTACCTGGAACAATGACGGTCTAATTCAGACTCATCCGAACCATCTTTTCAATTCTTTCAGTAGTTTCAGCTTTTAGCTACTGATGATGTTTACAATGTCAATTAACTGTACTGTTCCTAACTTTTTTCCTTCGATTCGTGATAACTAATTGCAAAGCCGAACCTTCCAGACTAGTTTATATGACAATGATCAATGCATAAAAAATAAATTTTTCATTCTTATTTTTCTTGAAAACCACACCCTGAATGCATTAATTTTCCTCTAGAAACCAATTAGAAAATGCTCTAAAAATGATACTCTAACATAAAATTCAACAAATCAAGATAACTAATCTTCGGTTTTTCGCAAAAATTGGTTTAGATCTGAATTCTTATTTTAGGGGACTGAATGAATTTAAAGTTGGGTTTGTTTTTCAGTTGATATGTAGTAACAATCATATGCAAGAAAAAATAGTAACTTATCAGTGAATCCACGTCATAGATTCGATAAAATAATGAAATGAATGAAAAAATGGAATTGTCGGCCTCATTATGACTCACTCAAATTATGTTTTCGATTCTGCCTAGATTGAAAAATGTTCTGAGAGTTGACAAATATTCCAATATGTTGTAAGAAAGATAAGTGTGAAGTTACCCATAACTTTTCATCCATAGTTTATGACAAAGGACAATCGAACAGGGTTTAGAATGAGGTTTGCGAACAGTGTTGTCAGATTGCAAATATTAAGAATTTTATCTGTATGTCTATGTTATCATTTTAAAAACACGGTATATTATTGAAACATTGTCGAATAAATGAGTCAGCATTCTACATAAACTGTCCCTATACAAGCAATAATATTGAAAAACATGTGAAATAAGAGTATAATATTATTCAGGAAAAATTCATTTGTACCGAAACCGGTACCGTATGGGAACTGGAAAATTGGTTTCTCGGTAAAAATTTTATGACTTGTAACTCAATTGTCAGTTGTCAGTTGAAATATCCTCCGTTGAACAATACCGAATGCCCAGGAAAGACTCATCCACAAAATATCAAATTTCTCACTTATCAAAAAAGTAAGTTAATGAAAATTTGAGAATATATTCTTCAAAAATATATCTGTCGACGTGTTTGAACAGATTTGCGTATCATACGTTTCTTCAGTGCGAAAAAAAATTATTCCGTATATTCGAAACTGAATTATCAAAAGAACTCAAATTCCTCACTTATCAAAAATAGTATGTTGATGAAATCTTCAAAATATATTTTTCGAAAGTGTATCTATCAACGTGTTTGAACAGATTTGCGTACCATACGTTTCTTCGGTGAAAAAAAAATAGTTCCGTATATTCGAAACTAAATTACTAAAAAAGTCAAATTTCTCACTTATCAGAAATAGTTTGTTGATGAAAATTTGAGAATATATTTTTCGAAAGTATATCTGTCGACGTGTTCAAACAGATTTGCGTACCATACATTTCTTCGGTGGCAACAAAATTGTTCTGTATATTCGAAACTAAATTAATGAAAAAGTCAAATTTGTCACTTATCAAAAATAGTTTGTCGATGATAATTTCAGAATATATTCTTCGGAAGTATATCTATCGACGTGTTTGAACAGATTTTCGTACCATACGTTCCTTCGGTGCGAAAAAAAATAGAACCATATATTCGAAAGTGAATTACTCAACAAAGTCAAATTTATCACTTATCAAAGATAGTTTGTTGATGAAAATTCCAGAATATATTTTTCGAAAGTATATCTATCGATGTGTTTGAACAGATTTGCGTACCATACGTTCCTTCGGTGCAAACAAATAGTTCCGTATATCCCGTTTTAGGAATCACACGTTAAAAGTAATACCTCGTTAATCCTTAACCCGCACAAGTTTCGACTTCTGTGGGTTGTCGTTCGTAGGGGTGCGACAGCTGGTTAACGGAAAAATAGGTTTTAAACAGATTTACTCAACAAAAATAGTTTGTTGATGAAAATTTCAGAATATATTCTTCGAAAGTATATATATCGACGTGTTGGAACAGATTTCCGAAGGATACGTTCCTTCGGTGCGAAAAAAAATACTTCCAATTATTCGAAACTAAATTACTCAAAAAGGTAAAATTTGTCACTTATCAAAAATAGTTTGTCGTTGATAATTTCAGAATATATTTTTCGAAAGTATATCTAACGACGTATTTGAACAGATTTGCGTACCATACGTTCCTTGGGTGCGAAATAAGATAGTTCCGTATATTCGAAACTGAATTACCCAAGTCAAATTTTTCAGTTATCAAAAATAGTTTGTTGATGAAAATTCCAAAATATATTTTTCGAAAGTATATTTCTGGACGTATCTGAACAGATTTGCGTACCATACGTTCCTCCGGTGTGAAAAAAATACTTCCTTATATTCGAAACTGAATTATTAAAAAAGTCAAATTTCTCACTTATCATAAATAGTTTGTTTATGAAAATTTCAGATTATATTCTTCGACAGTATGTCTATGGACTTCTTTGAACAGATTTGCGTACCAAAAGTTCCTATCTTTGATAAGTGACAAATTTGACTTTTTTGATTAACTCAATTTCGAATATACGGAACTATATTTTTTCGCAGAGAAGAAACGTATGGTACGCAAATCTGTTTGAACACGTCGATAGATATACTTTCAAAGAATATATTTTGAAGTTTTCATCAACAAACAAACTATTTTTGATAAGTGAGAAATTTGATATTTTGAGGATGAGTTTTTCCTGGGCATTCGGTATTGTTCAAGGCAGGATATTTCAAATGACATACTTTTGAGTTACAAGTCATAAACTTTTTACCGAGAAACCAATTTTCCAGTTCTCATACGGTACCCGTTTCGGTACAAATGAATTTTTCCGGAATAATATTATTGCTTGTATAGGGACAGTTGGCTGATAGATTGAATCCATGTAGAATGCTGAATCATTTATACCACATATTTCAATAATATATCGTGTTTTTGAAATGATAACATGGAAATACAATTAAAGTTCTCAATATTTGCAATCTGGCAACACTGTTCGCAAATTTCATTCTAAACTCTGTTCGATTGTCCCTCGACATAAACTGTGGATGAAAAGTTTTGGGTAACTTCACACTAATGCAAGAAAGTAGCATTATGCGATTATTGCACAAAGGAAATTACGTTGATACTCAGGACATATCTTCAGTTTTTCTCAATTATCTCAGAAACCTTCACTTTCAGACACATTGAATGTTATGATTGAGTTGAGTCTCGATTAGCCTAACTTATGTCAAACGATTATTCATTAACTCAGTTGTCCAAAGAAAATTCGTTTAAATAATTTATTGAATAAATAAACGGATTTTGTCGGTCTCATTCTGACTTACCTGTACTATCTTATGAATACTCCTAACAATCTTAAGTTTTTCACAAATATCACAGAAACCTTCACTTTTAGACAAATAGAATGAATTGTCTTTTAGGTTGAGTATCGATGAGCCTAACTGATGTCAAATGTTCATTTGCCAATTCAGTTGTCCAAAGAAAATATGAGGGAAAATATGACCACATACCACCGTAATTGCGCCACTGGTTGACAAAAATTAAAAATTATAACTTCAAATTATCACGTTGATAAATCTTGATTGGTGCACCTTTGAAATTTTCTTCTCGAGGAGTTTTAGAGAAAAAAATTGTCTTCGAATTTCTATTCAGTTTCTCTATCGAAGTTGTTTCCATTCCCTATATCATGAACTTAAGGATGACAGAAAAAATGAGGCTATGGAATTACCAAAACCATCTTCAGGAAGAAAACTGTGCCCGTTGCTGGAAACTACAAATTTGCAATAAGATGAATAGTATATTCAATTCATTATAATTAACAAAGATTAACGAAAAATTGAGCGACAGCGAAAAAACACAAGAGTCATGGCTGATTTTTTGAGTACATATAACTCTAAGATAGTAGAAAATTTCGTTGGTCAGTTAAAATCCACGATGCAGTGCACACACTGTGGACATTCATTTGTAACCTTCGATCCTTTCTGGGATTTGTCACTCCCCATACCACAAAGAAGTGGCCAATTGAGTTTATTACAATGCTTGGATTTCTTCACAAGAGAGGAAACTTTGAATGAACATGAAAAAACCGACGTTCGAAATGGAAGGAAAGAAAAAATGTACAAAGTCTCTATCGATCCATAAGTTTCCCCGTATTTCAGTCATTCATTTTAAAATATTCTCTCTAACAGAAATACTTAGAGGCAAGTTAAATATTGCCATCGAATTTCCTCTAGATTCAACACAAAAAGTTTCGAAAATATCTTATATTACACCATTATCTTTCGAAAACAAACTTTCCGCTTGAGAAATCGAACCAAGTTACAACTACTGCAAATAATCTTTGCTGCAGTTGTAGACGAAACATCGAACTCAAAAACCTGTAGACGACGGTTAATAAACCCGGAAATTATAATTAAATTTTGAAAATTTCAGATGCACTGGTGCTGTGTGAAACATGCACCAATGGCTTTCTATTGAATGCCGCAATCGTTCCTTTAACCTAGTCTTTCTCAAAGTGGGTGATAACGCCCCCCAGAGAAGATTGGGGGCGTTGTGCTGTTTAGGGGGGCGATGGTTAATTTTAAAATGTTTTTTGCTTTCAACAGAAACTTTACCACTCCTTTACGCTTAACGCGCGTTTACTCGTGTAACGCCATCTAGGAGACTAGACAGTAACTATTTCCTGTCCGATAGTTATCAAACTGCACAATAGACAGCTCTTTAAATGACAGATCATTTTATCAGATTTTTGTTGCTGATTATGAAGATTTCAACCGATTGCTATTTCACACAGAAGTGCATTGGTTATCAAGAGGTAACTGTCTGACTCGATTTTACATTCTATTTGACTCCGTAATAGAGCTCTTGGAAAATAAAGACAAAGAATTGCACGGCAACCTCATCACTTCAAAGAATGATATTGCGTACTTGCCAACCCTATATAATTATTCAATGATGTCAATGTCCAACTTCAAGGTGACGACTTGAATTTGATTAAAACAAAAAATGGCATTGCTGCTTTTGTAGACAAATTGCTCTCATACAAGAATAATATCGGCAGACGTGGGTTTGGCAATTTCTCTAATATGTCAGCAGTATCCTTCAATAATGACGACTTGCTTGCTTCTGCCAACATTTGGAGAACTTCCACAGTGATTTCGCAGAACGATTCCAGGACATTTCTAAATTGGAAATACCGGACTGCGTGTAAGATTCTTTTTCAAATGTCAACACAGCAGGATCAGCCCAGTTGGAAGAAGAACTCATAGAACTGATAACGAATGAGGAAATAAAAATAAGATTAAAAAATGGACATCAAGAATTTTGGCTACAAAAGCCAATCCCGCAATTGTCCTTGGATTGTGGCCTATCGTTAAACGATTTTTGATAGCATTCCCATCATTGTATTTGTGTGAACGTGGATTTAGTGCTGTGGCAACGTTGTTAACTAAAAAGAGAAATCGGTTGCAGATCATTGATCGACTTACGGCTGTTTTTGAGTTAATTTGAGCCTGATATCAACAAACTTGTTGAAAATCATCAAATTCATCCTTCACATTAGATTAGTTTTAAAATTCAAATTGAAATGTTTGTTTTAATAACATAAATAAAAGTTTTCCTAATATTACAA
>NW_019290712.1:34391-109077 GCF_000500325.1 Leptinotarsa decemlineata
CCCAGTGCTGAAGCTGAATCTTTTTTCCAGATATTTGTATAAAGACATATTTGAGATTATTTATAATTGAAATTTTACTGATATAATGCAGTAGGGGGTTCCTTAGTTATCAAGGCAATTTCCTTTTTTTTGGCCAAAATTAGGTGGCGCGAGAAAGAACATCCTTTTTTTTTTATTATTAATCGAACCTACGACCACTGACCTAGCTGGGTAACTTGTTAGTGGTGTTTCATTGCATCCCTCTACTGCTAGTATTTTAAAATTATCATTCGGCAAAATACACCCTAGCAAATACCACAAGGGTCGGTATTGGGGCCCCTACTTTTCAGTCTATATACTTGTAATTTTCCTAAGTCCTTCCCATCATGCACGCAGCACTATTATGCTGCTGATACACAATTATATTTGTTATTCAAACCTGAAGAATACTCTCAGGCTATTAGTGCAATGATAATCTTGAGCAATTTTCTAATAATCATTGCCTAAAACTGAATTCCAATGAAACTGTTGCAATCGTTTTTGGTAGAAAGAATGCAAGGAAATAATTCATTGTAAACTACTATGATAGCATTCAGATTGGAGGGTAATCTGTACTGTAATCTCAAACTGATTCATCGAAATAGACAGTTATTTAATGAAAGAATTGAAAGTTCACTATGTGACTCTTTAGAGTGTTATCTAGGTTGAATTACTGCGATGTTCTTCACGCTTTTTGTATTAACACCATTGATATCAAACGAATTCAAGAGCTCCACAATAGTTGCTTGAGGTTAATCTATGGCATCAAAAAATACGATAGGATTTCATACACATTGAAAACAAACAAATGGCTTAATATGAGTGATTGAAGGTTCCTTCATTCTGCCTGCTTTTTTTACAAAGTTTTAAAATACCAAAACCTCCCTATTTTTACAATAAGATAACATTTCACTCTGATATACATAATATTAACAGTAGACGAAAAAGTTTGCTTACTCCCCCAATGGTTCACACAGAATTTTACAGACGTTCATTTTCCTATCACATCATCAAATGTATGAATAAATGTATGAATAAAATACCACCAGAGTTGAAAAAACTCTCGTTATCGACTTTCCGGACGCGTATCATCAGATTTCTCGATATATAGTAAGTTCTATTTTTATTTTTTGAATTCTGTTCATTTTTTCCACTCTTCATTTTCACTTCGATCTGAGAATCATTAATTAGTTCGATCTGAGAATTAATAATTTACCACTTACAATGTTTCAAAAATATTATGTATGTTTCCTTGACTAATCTTCATCTTCAATTTGAACTGAGATTTATTAATTTAGTGATGGCAATGTTTATATTCCTTGTAACGTAGGTGCATTTGAGAGTAATCAAAGTTTTTTTTTGTGTTTGTTCTGATTTGCCTTTTAGTAGTTTGTTTTGGGTTAGGTGGAAGATGTCAGTCTGCACCTCCGGTGCCGATTGCCATACTGTGAAAATAAACTGTTTCACTATCAGGGTTCAAGGAGAATATTTTGAACATTTGCTCATTGAATTTTTTATGTATAAGAATGATAATACCGAAGTTGGAATGAAATGATTTGACACTTATTTATTACAAAAGCCGTTTCTAATTTATTTCCCTATCGAATGAGCGTTCATTTGAAAAAATCTGACATACGGTGGCAAAGCAACAAAATTCACAGTCCCAAATTGAAATATCAATAACTCCCCAACTGGTTATCGAAATTCAAAATAGTGAAAGTCATTACAAAAATAATTGAAATACCTTTCATACGAAACGTCACAATAATTCTTTTTCACACGGAAAAAGCTGTTTCGAGAAGGCTTTTTCTTCCAGTTTGTGTCTGAAAAATATTTGTATGGAGGTAATTTTTTGAAATTGATTGCTTTCTTCCTTTTCTGAAAGGTTTACACTTTTTTTTTTTAAAGATGTAGAAGTAGAAAACCAAAACCTCATTTTTTTTTCAAATAATTATGTTGATAGTCATCACCATAACCTATCCTCTCGACGGCCGGTAATGGTGATGGTTTTTAATAAAAAAATACTAAAAGTAATTCTCATTCACGAAATTTTCATCCGATTCTGATACTGTACAGTAATGTTCATGAGTTGAATGGGGGAACTTTTTACAACCGCACTGTATAACCAGTTGTGCACCTGTCAGTAACTGGCTGTAACTGACACCTAATACTTCGGCAATTGAATTGGTTAGACCAAAAACGTCGGGATGCCTCTGAACGCGCAGCGGGGGTACAGCAGGCGTCTGGAGGATTATCAGCGTCGTTCGTCGTCGGACTTCAGTAAGCGTTGCCTTTCCTCCATTGCAACTCGTGCGGTTTATACTGCCAGCGTCGCGTGTTTTACGTGCTTTCAGAAAAACAGTGGTGCGTGAAAGATTCGAAATTAAGTATTTTCCAGCTGGGTGCGTGTGGAGAAAGCTAGAAGCTAGTTGACGGCAAGGAAATTGCAAGAACTTCCTGTTTCACTGAGGTGATTCTTTCATCTAGGATGAATTCGTTGTGACAAATAATCAGATTTCATTCAGGAAAATATGAAATGGTTAATTTGTACTAGTTGGTATTGTAAATTACCCATTCATTTTATTGAAACTATAGACACTAGATAAGAAATACGAGAGAAAATTGTTAGGTATTTCTTATTTAATTTATCCCCTAGCACATAGCTGAGGCAAATTGGGTCGAAGGTTGAATATCCAACCACATTCCAATTAAAGATGTTTTAGAACAAAATATTGCATGAAACACTCAAAATTCAACACTTTCGAACTGGGTGCATTCCATTTCCATCTAATAGTGATTGCAGGAAATCCCTGTTTCACTGAAATGATCGCTTCCTCCCAACTCAACTCGTAGTAGAGAATAATAACAAAATTTCATTTTGTGCTTGACGCCATTGATGACTGGCTGATTCTTATCTATACTTATAAATGCGAAAGTCACTTAACACCCATTCAGTATATAGGTGCTTCTTAGGTCTTAGATGTACACTAAGAAAGGAGCGTTCACATATGAAAATTACCTTTTTATCACTGTTTCTCCGGACCGCTATATTTTCGAAAGCTGAAATTTGGTATGTAGGTTCGTTTCGTATTGTAGATATGCAATAAGGAAGGATTTTTGAATATTCCAAGTGGGGAGTCCTTTTAGGGTTGAAGGAGGCGCTTTTACTTATGAAAATTAACCTTTTTATCACTGTTTCTCCTTACTGCTTGCTATATTTACGTAGGCTAAAATTTTGTATGTAGGTTCGTTTTATACTGGAGATGTGTAATGAGAAAGGATTTTTCAGTATTCCAACTGGACACTAGCTGCGGAGGAAAAAGGAGGATTTATGGAACAAAATTATTTTCTCATCACTGTTTCTCCATGCCCTTGAATTTCCGGTGGGTGAATTTATATTTGGTATCAGCATTGCACCCGTGCGAAGCCGGGACAGATCTCTAGTAACTGAAGAGCCTAGGTCAGGAATACGCCAGGTTATCAATAAATAGTTCTTACTCAATTTATTCTACTAGGTAGGCTGAGGCAAATTAGGGGAAAGTTGTAATTTTCAAGAGTATCCGAATGAACTTGGTTTGAAAATAGTAATATGTGATAACAGATGGTGAGGAACTATCTTTCTCACAATCGTCAATTTACGACAGAACTATCATTTATCAATATGTTCGGCAGATAGCTGAAGAAAATCTAAGCAGGTTTGAAAAGATTCGCACTACGTGATTTTAAGAAAATGCTGGTACGTGGAATATTCGAAATTTGATGCTTATATGAGAGCTGGGTACATACTAGCAGGCAGGAAGGGAATTACGGGCATTTCCTGTTCCACGAGTGTGGCTCTTTCATCTCAACTTTATCAGTGGTGGAAATAACCAGATTTTATGTTGAGAAATATACAACCGTCAACTTTTGGTAGTCGGTATTGTTTATTAAGTGATTATTATTTTGAATAAATGAACAGCCTTAATAAGTAATACGCCAAATGATCAACTTGTGGTTCTTATTAAACCTGTCCTGGTAGGTACCTGAGGAAACATGGGGAAAAGTCAGAAGATTCGACCAGAATAAAATTTTAGGTGATATCATAAAAAAATGAGTGAAATACTTTGAATTTGGTATTTTTCAATTAGGTGTTTCCCATCTGCTAGCGCTGAACGCTATCCGATGGGATGGAGATAGGATAGAAAAAAGATTTCAGAAACTACTGGTGGAGTAGCAAGTTCCTGCAATATGTCAAGAAATTTTCCGGAATTTCCAACAGAGATTCGAATTAGTTGATCAAAATTAACGATCCACAACCGTTTGTGAATGTATATGAAAATATTCATCAGAACGTGTGTCCTTACCATGTGAGAAAATAATTCAGAATGAGAGATGCTGTATCTTGAAAATTGATCGATGCATAAGTAGGGATTTTGGAAAAGACTTCTGTTTCTCTGTATATGAAGAGTAGGGAGGGTAAGTGTAGCAAAGCACTTAGGCCACATGTGACCCATTGTTCATCCTCTCGAGGAGTTGTTCTCTTAGGTCATCGTCCATCCTGTCCTTTCCAGGAAGGTCGACAGGTCACTAGGAGACATCTCCTTTATATTGGCAGGTTTAGACCAATTCGCCCAACACACTCTTTCTTATTGACGATAACTCCAGACAATCGCATAAGACATGCCTGACCGTTTCATCTTCCTGTTCACACACCCTGCAAAAAGAGGTCTGTCTACTAGCCCCATAATATGGAGGTGTTTCCTTAGTTGGCAGTGGCCAGTAAGAAATCCTACTATTGAGCGTTGGTTTTTCCTGGTCATCGCCAGATATTTCTTCAGCGCCAGTTTCCCAGGGTCGCCCAGGGTGATCCAGATAAGACTGCATCCTTTGATTCCATTCCATCTCTTTGAGGATTGAGTATGGGTGTTACGTTTGGCTAGCTCCGCAATTGTCGAAGTCATCAGACCGTAGGGGTCACTGGGTCCAAAAATCTCAGTCCAGCTGCTTGCTTGGCTGAAGATTCGGCAATGCGATTACTTCTACACCTGTCGTGCCCTTCAACCCAACTCAGAATAATGTTATTATCTACCGATGCTTTGGCAAAATCTTGGTGGCACTCTAGTACTAACCCTGAGATAACACGTTGTCTGTTCAAGGCTAATACGGCTTGTCTACTATCCGTGCAGATTGTTAGGTCTTTGTTAGAAATTCCATTCCTGGTGATTTCTTTTGTGGTGATTGAGATACCAGCCAGTTCTGTTTGAACCACACTGGCTTCCCATTCTTCACTTAATCTGGATCTGGAGTAAACTCCATATCCTGAGTTTTCTTTGGTTTTTGAGCCGTTTGTTTATATGCCTATTGCATTTGTAGCATCTGACTCTGTGTTCTGTTTTATTTTTATTTTGTAGGGTTTATTAAACCCAAACCAGGGTTCAATTGCATCACTGGCTGCCCGCAACAGAGGTTGCGCAGTAAGCGCTTCTCGTCATAGGCTTAGCCTCAATTGACCCATTGCTACTTCGAGGTTTACACCAGCCGTGCACAATCGTGACATGGCCACAAATTTGCCTGTCTGCGAGATTACTATGTCATCTGCATATGCCATTGTGTAGAATCCATTATTGTTGAGGTGATTGATCAGGATATCCAGAACTATTTTTTAAAGAAGGGATGATAAGAACCTTCCCTGTGGACATCCCCTTATGACAAGTCCTCTCACTGTGATGTCTTCTATATTGATACTTATTGATCTACTAGAGAGCATCTTGAGTATCCACTCTCCTACTACCATGGGTACATTCCTATAGTTTAGTTGCTGCGTAATTGTTAGAAGGGTTGTTTTATCAAACGCTCTCTTGATATCTATGAATATACCCAGAGTGGATTCTTCGTTGTCCAATGATCTTTCCGAAGTATATGCGTGCTGATTTGGATGAACTGGGTAGTGAACTAGTACTTCATATCTTATGTACCGCTCACATAGCCTCTTCATAGGTTTTGAATCGAACGATGTGAGACTGATTGGTCGGAATGCGTTTGGTACGATGAAGTCCATCCTACCTGGTTTGGGTGTAAATACCACTCGTACTTCTCTTCACTCACTGGGAATATACCTCAGAGCTGAAGAGGCTCTAAATATTCCAACCAGGTGCGGCATAAGAATATCCATTCCCCATTGAAGTAAGGCTGTTTCTGGTGACTTGAAGGGGGAAAATCCCGATTTGGCTCATCTTATCTTGTCCTCATCAATTACTGCACTAGCAGATTGCCAGTCGTATTGTGAGGGTGTTGTTGGAACTTCCATCCAGTTCGTTGTTCCAGGAAAGACAGAACCCGGGAAGTGAGTTTCCATAGAGGAATTTCAGCGCTTTCTTGGAGGTTAGAAAAAACTTATTTTCTTTCGTCTCCGGAAAATATTACGACCTCATGAGCTCATAGCGTTTTTTCCCTTTTTCTTTGTAGCATCCATTCCAAAAGTCTTGTTTCCTGTAGTAGTTCCTACAGATACTCTGCTTACCCTTTGTTACATTTTCTCGGACATAGTGTAGGTGTCCATAGATTGCTTGCCTCCTGTGATGCAGTGCATCAAATTCGCATCAAAAATTACGAGTTATCTGTTCCTTTATTGCGATGCCTGACGCATTAGTCTCCATCATGCATATGTCCTCACAGTGTCCGTTGAGCCGTCCTGTTATTGTTTTGAATCGATCTTCTGTGATATAGCCAAAGCATTTGATTGCGTGAATCATAAAATTCTTTCACGGAAACTCAGTAGATACAGTAAAACTGGAATAAGTCTTGAGTGATTTGAGTCATACTTAGCAGATCGCATCCAGATGGTCAAAGCCACTTCATACTCAAATGAAGGGCCCACTTTCATTCTTAATTCACATTAATGACCCATCGTCTATTACATCCAAGGAAAATTTACTTCATTTGTTGATGATACCACAATTTTATGGTATGCTCCTAACAACCAGTCGTTGTATGAAGTTTAAAATCTGTTTAAAAAAAACCGGTTTGACTCAAATCTCTTGAGGTTGAATTTATCAAAAACAAAAGTAGTGTCGTATCGTTGCCAGATTCCAACCGTACATATAAATAATATTCAGTGACAACGTATCAAATTATAAATTCCTTGGCTTGTTCATTGACAATAATTTAAAATTCAACAAACATGTAGATAGTTTCAAATCCAAGCTCTCCTCTGGATGCTATGCAATACGAGTAACTGCATTTGAGCTCGGATCTGCAGTAGCTTCACTGGTTATTCATTCCCTTTTTGAATTCCATCTTCGTTATGGTATTTGCTTTTGAGGGATGTGTTCCACCACATGCCTTCAATCAGTATTACTGATCCAGAAACGTGCAATACGATGCATATGCAAAGCCAAGCCTTATGCTCCTAACAACCAGTCGTTGTATGAAGTTTAAAATCTGTTTAAAAAAAAACCAGTTTGACTCAAATCTCTTGAGGTTGAATTTATCAAAAACAAAAGTAGTGTCCTATCGTTGCCAGATTCCAACCGTACATCTAAATAATATTCAGTGACAACGTACCAAATTATAAATTCCTTGGCTTGTTCATTGACAATAATTTAAAATTCAACAAACATGTAGATAGTTTGAAATCCAAGCTCTCCTCTGGATGTTATGCAATACGAGTAACTGTATTTGAGCTCGGATCTGCAGTAGCAGTATTTGCTTTTGAGGGATGTGTTCCACCACATGCCTTCAATCAGTATTACTGATCCAGAAACGTGCAATACGATGCATATGCAAAGCCAAGCCTAGGGACTCTTGTCGGCCTCTTTTTGCCTCTAACAGAATCCTAACTGTGGTTTCCTTATTTATATATGAGGCAATCTGCCTTTTCGTTGAAAGTAGGGACTTGTTTAACAACTTAGACGAGCCAATGTATCAAACCAGGCAAAGATTCAGCTTCAAATTACCGCTGCCTTCTTCGACCCTAGTTAAATATTTCATTATTTACAACAGTCTCAAAATGTTCACTCACCTTCCTCAAGCTATAAGAACCATAAATGACCTTAGCGCTCTTAAGAAAGAGTTGAAAGACTTGCTTTCTGTGAGACCTTATTTTAGCTTAGCAGAATTATACGATGATAATTTTAATTGAGTATAACTAACTGTACTATCTACGTTATTTTCTTGATTTGATTCAATTTAGTTCAAATTGATTTATTTCATTTTAGTGACCATGTTCTTATATCCTGAACGTTTGTATTAGGTTATTGTTATTCACAAGTCTCTCCTCAGTTCATGTTATCACTTACTTTTAGTGATTTTACTTTTATGATTTCATTTATTTTATCTATATTTCGCACAAGGCTTTGTCAATAAGAATTCATTCTTCAGACAATAAAGTTTATTTTGAATTGAATTAAATTGATTCCTGTTTTGTTCAATCAATTCTTCAGTTATTTTTTTTAAATCATACGACGTTCTACTTGAAACATAGATTGCTTCGCTCTCTCCCTATCTGGGCAATTCCGTATCTGATAACAAACTCTCAGCTGTGTTGTTTCTCTCGAACTACGAGAATTATCGTTTCAATAATCAACTGACGTCTTTAATAGATGTGTTTATTCAATCGATGGAGTCGAATTCATTATTATTTTTTTGAGACGAGATAAGCCATAATTCAATTAATATCGACTTCATCTTTGTTTTTCTGGAATTGGAATGTTTTTTGACTGATTGCGCGATGATATTAACTTCAAATCTTCACGACTTCATTCAACAGCCTTATTTAGGTAAAATATGATTTTCTGAATATATCTGTCGGTACTTTTCTTTTAACTCTGATGTTGAAGACCTACGAACGTGGAACGTTGAGTTGATGATGAACATTTTGAAAAATTTCACAAGTGGAGAGCTCTCAAAACATTACGCCTAAGTCCTTTCCAATGAATGCCATGGATTTATATCAGAACATCCTTGTCATATGTGGGATACTCTTGAACCTTCCTCTTTTACAACTTTCAATAATCGTGAAGGTCATAGTGGACCAATTCAGACTAAAAAACTCACTGACATACATCGGACAAAACAGAGATTTCGGGATATGTCTAAGAACGAACATCTAAGATGTTCTCGGACCACATAACACGGAAATATATGTTCGACACGAATTACGCGGTGAAAGTCTCAGACCGCAAACAGTGGAAAATGAACATCCCGAGAACATGCCCGGTAGAAACATTTGGGATACAGACGGGTCGAAGATCGAACATGGGGCGGGAGCTGGAATATATTGTGCTGGGAGATATCTTTCACGTTGTAGTATATGCAATTTTGCAATGCGCAGAGAACATTAATTTGAGGCCTCAACGAAATGAGCGGATCAATATTCTCACAGACAGCCACTCTCCGCTTGGGAGCTAGGATACTCAGGCATAGTAGGCAACGGAAGGACTGATGGGTGTACCAGACGTGGATCATAAAATCTCCACAGATGGTATTGAACCATCTGTTCCGAAAAAACACATCTGGGAACACATACGGGAAAACCTTTATAAAGGGATCGTCCAAGAAGAGAACCGAAGAATCACTTCAATGAAGCAGGAATCGGATCATAATGATTGCTGGGTTACTAACTGGTCACTGTCCATTGAGAAGATGCCTGAACAAAAAATGATTGAACAGTGGAGGCCCTAACTGCAGGCAATGCAACAGAAGGACAGAAACAGCCCGACATATGTAATGCCAATGTGAGGCACTGGGTCATAGAAGGGGAACAATTCATGGAAAACTCAAATAACGTCCAGAAAAATAGGACAAACATCTATCAAGGTGTATGTACAAACTAATACAGGGTACAAGATTGTGGGAATGGGTGTTATAAAGAAGATAGGAGAAAAACTCAAAAAACCCATGAGGCTGCAGTGGTTTTCGGAAATGGACTTCCAAGTCCAGAAAAAGAAACAATCCCTGGACTCTAGAAGAATCAAAACTTAATGATATTTCTTCCACCTTTGAAAATAGAAAGGTTCCGATGATGACAAACATTCAGTAAATCCTCTGAAAGCTTCAATTTATTACTGATTATCAGTCGCATAAGCATTAGGTTTCATCGAAAGTTTTCGAAACAGATTAACTTTTGATTTTGATTTACTGTTGTTGTACTATATTCGGCCATCTTTGAATAGAACACTTTATTTGTATCTTATTTCTGGAGTTCAGCTGATTCTGAAATGGAAATTATCATCTTGTATTGATGACATCTTCATTTCGAGCCCAGAAAAGTTTCATTCACATTGAATTATCCAGAAATGAATTATCACCAAACTCAAATATTTTGTTACTTGAACTGAAAACTACGCTTGACGTCTTGAAGTAGATGCATCAGTTTCAAGATCTTCGAAATGAATGAAATGATGATTGAATCGAATTATATTTTCCTTTCGAATAGTACTGAAGTGGAGCTTGAAAAAGCTTTGTGTTATGAAAAGTGAATCTCGCTGTTGCCATGGCAAGCACCGTATGGCGACGAACAGGCGAGCCGAACAAAGAAACTTCCGTTTCTAATAACGTGCTATTTTTCTTGCGAAACTGGAAAACCGGGACTCGTATTTCATATAATGCCGAATGCATATTGCATGTATTACGAATCCGTGAAAAGAAATTCTTGTTATTGAAAATAATGTGATTTTTTGAAATTTCCATATTTCTAGATATATGATAAAATAATGATAAAACAAAACCGCTCTCAATTGATTTTTTTTCATTATATTGAACTCCAATGTCAAGGGTCATCAGCTAGACAATAATTCACATAGTTGTGTTTTTAAATATTTCTGATGTTCTATCATGTCAGTATTTGCAAAATGTTTTTTTTATATAGATGGTACTGATTTTGTAAAATGTTTGTTAAATATTCAAAATGGAATATTTTCTTTTTGGCTTTTTACTTCTCCATCAATGTATAAGGAGTGGGGAATTACCAAAGGAAATAAGGAAATGAATAAATATTATATCAATGGAACTGCTCACAAAGATGTGTAGGTCCTACAAAATTCATCGCTATTAACAATTATAAGCATTGAATTTTAACTTACACATTTATTTGTGTATGTTTATATCACAACTGTCTCTTATCATTTCGAATATAGAATTGAGAAAATAACTTTTGTCGTAACAAATAATAAACTAAGTAGAAATAAGACAAAGTTTATTTTCTTTATTCTATGTTCAATATGAATTTCTACAAAATGAATAGGTCATCAATCGTACAAGTCTTATTATTTCATCATTTCGTTTTCGATTCACTTATAAATATACAGTGCATTCCATTTAAAACGAGCCACCCTGAATAACTTTATGGATTAATTTATGGAAACTGGAGCTGTCAACAATAAAGAGCATAACCGTTCAGGAATTGTCAATGATGAAACGATTAGTACTGCAGTTTTAGGGCACGTTGGACTAATGGAAAATTCGCAATCTCTAATAAGTTATCTTGAGAATCAGGAATCAGTCGTACAAATGTTTTTAGGATCCTTCATAAGTACAAATTTCATCCATATAAGATTAGATTAGTTCATGAATTGATTGTTTTTCGGATGGATGTTCGTTTAGTTTGAATGGACAGGTGAATAGCCCAAATTGTCGACATTGGAATGATACGAATCCTCATTTAGGTATACCGTCAAATTCATACCCAACGACCTCAAAAACTGAATGTTTGGGCAGGAATTTTAAGTGACCACATTATAGGACCTTTTTTTTATCGATTATAATTTGACTAGTGATAAATATTTGGATATGTTGGAGAATAGAATAATACCGTGCATCAAAAGAGCAATTGAGGAGGATACAAATTTATTCGAAAACGAAATATTTTTTCTGCAGGATGGTGAACCTCCTCATTATGCAGCTCCAGTGCGACAATTTTTGGATGATCATTTTCCTGGTCGCTGAATTGGCAGAAGAGGTCCTACAGAATGCTCACCAAGGTCTCTGGATCTCACTCCTGTATAGTTTATTTTCTATGGGGTCATTTGAAGTCTGAAGTGTATGAGAATATCATGAGGCATGGCAGAGAAATAACTACAGAGATTCTCAACCGTGTGAGGGCGGCAATAGAAGCTCGTTTGTACCATTGTATGGAAGTTGGTGAAAACGTTTTTGAACATTTACTATAGAATTTTTTTCTTCTCATTGTCCACTCGTCAGATTTTGATTCAAGAATTGATAAAAAATCTCTTTTTCTGATTTATTGCTTCCATATTCGTCTCTAGAACGAATATTTCAAAATGTGGCCTCCTTATAATTGTTGACCAGCTTTTTCATTTTTCCTGTGAATTATTGTTTCAAAAGTTATTCAGGGTGGCTCATTTTCAACTCAAATAATTTGTAGCTCCCTAACTATAAGCTTTAGACCATATTATGTTTTATACTTTGTTGAAATCTGCTCATCATGGATCATCTGATAATGCGAAATGATATAGGGTGATCCATTTAAAAAAAATGGTGACATGCTCTGGGGGTGCGATAGGGGAAGTAACATCAAATGTGAATATGTGAAAATGTCACCTCCTGTATAATTGTTGACCTTTTTTTTTATTTTTCCTGAAAATTGTTGTACCAAAAGTTATTCAGGATGGCTAGTTTTAAATGGAATGCATATATTTTCATTTGTCATTTGTGCAGCGTGGCCGTGGATTTGAATTCGGGTCTGTACAAAGGCAATACACTTTTCTATTTTCAACCACCACGTGAATTATCTTGCCTCGTTCTTCACCTATACTCTGTGCCAATGACCATTTTGACTCTTCCACAAAAGAAATAATAAATAGTAACGTATTCAAGAAATATTTTACTGTGAGATTTTCACTAAACAGTTTTTCAGAAACGCAACACGTGTTTCGCTTCGGGCGTGTTTGTAAAACTGTTCAGTGAAAATCTCACAATAAACTGTTTCTTGAATACGTTATGGATTTTAATCAATAATCAGCCGGTTCCATTACATAAAAATTGTAACATTGTGAAATTCTTTTTGAGATTCACCTTTTTTTTTTTAATATAAACGCAGTTATTGTTGATAAGTTACTGTCGATGGAAAATTCATTCGGACAGGATTATGACAATGGAAGTAATATGAAATGAAAAATCGTTAGTATGCCACGATGTACTTGTATCTTGTATGTGAGTTTTTATGTACCATGTTGCTCAAACTCATTGAATTCAGTTAAAAACGAGGTAATGTTTTGCTATATTGATGGATGTAGCCGTTACTACGTGATAGGAGATCACTGTGGTGACCATTCTGGCTCATCCTGTATATGTGTTTCTATACCTGTCGATATATTTTATTATACAAAACAAAGTAGCATAAGGTTGTCATAATAAGAAAAATTGTTCATTTCGAGTGACTATCTTCACTGGAGGGGGAGTACTGTGGTGACCATTCTGGCTCCTCTTGTATATGTGTTTCTATACCTGTCGATATATTTTATTATACAAAACAAAGTAGCATAAGGTTGTCATAATAAGAAAAGTCAGGTTGTAAAATTGATTATTTAAAAATCAACATTTTTAATAAAAGTATTTTGAGTTGTTCTGAGCAAGAATTAATTCCATAATTGGTGACGCCGATTTTTTTTCAAAATGAAGATAAGGAGCTGCAGAAATTAGTCACTGAACTTTTAGACACATCTCTAAAACTCAAGGAATGTAAACTTCCTTCCCTATGGTGACGATTCTATTTTTTGTGACACTTCACAAAAGCTTGTCCGACATTATGTATCTGAAGCATTCAGAAGAAAAATATTCAATATAATTTGGCGAAATATGAAGAAAGACATTAAAACATGGACTCAGTGCTGTATTCAATGTCAAAAATCCAAAATTAGTAAACATGTAGTAAGTCCAGTAGGTGTATGTGAGGTATCTAAAAGTCGTTTCGAACATGTTAATATCGACCACTTCCTCCATCAAATGGATATACGTACTGTTTAACTTGCATATATAGATATTCAAGATGGCCTGAAGCTTTTCCTATAACTAATATAACTGTAGAAACGGTGGCCAAGAAATTTTATGAAGGATGGATTTCTCAATTTGAAGTTCCGTTAAGAATAACGACCGACCAAGGAAGACAATTCGAATCTTCACTTCTCAAAGAATTCTCAAAATTGCTGAGTATGCAGCATATGAGAAAGACAGTTTACCACTCATCGGCTAATGGAATGATTGAGAGATTTCATCGCACAATGAAGGCAGTACTGAACTGCCATGAATCAGAAAAGTGGACGGACCTTCTTCCTACCTTTTTACTGGGAATCAGGATTTCAGTAAAGGAACGATTGCAGTGTTCAAGTGCTGAATTGGTGTATGGAACAACCCTCAGGATGCCAGGAGAACTTATAATAGAAAGGACTGTTCCTTTCACTACTTATCAACAGTTTCTTTAAAATCTTAGAGAAAACACGATGAGAGCCACGCCTGGAACTAATCTTTATAAACGAAAAGTATTCTTGCAAAACAAAATATCAACTTGTTCCCATGTATTCGACACTATTAAAAAAGCCCTTCAAACACCTTATAATTGACCATTCAGGGTGATTAACAGAAACGAGAAATATTTCACTCTATTAGTCAATGGAAAACATAAAAATATTATTATTGACCGTTTGAAACCAGCTTTTGTTGAAGAATACTAGAGAGAAATAACTGGAGAAAGAACATATGAAACACAAAAGATACAGAGAAGTACCAAAAAAGTTGGTCATTTCGAGTGACCATCTTCACTGGAGGGGGAGTACTGTGGTGACCATTCTGGCTCATTCTGTATATGTGTTCCTATACCTGTCGTAAAATTGATTATTCAAAACCCAACATTTTTTATAATTCGTCTACGTGAAAAATTGTTCCATTTCCATTCGTTCCATTTCGTGAACATAGCCCCAAGCGAGAAAGAATCAGAACACGTATCAATACTTTAACAGAGATCAAAACGTGTTTGAAATCTGTATCAAGGAGAGATACATTCGTATAATAAAATGATTATTTCGAAATTAAAAATGAACGAGAAACATCTGCGAGAATAACCTCTGTGAGGTATCATGCATAAATGTTTGTCGCATATAATTCACTATCCAGCGTAGTACTAGCCGGGAAATTGATTGTTTTCGGGCAGGCATTTATCAGAACCTACTGTGTACATAGTTGGGGAAAATGAGTGTTTCGAAATTCAATATTTATTTTCTCATACGTATGTATATTTCCCCGATACAGTTTTTAAACACGTTTTTATCAGGAACTGTTGAAGCTGAAGGGCTTGCCAAGAAAATCGGATAATCCTAGTTCGTGGCAGACAAGGCAGTTTTCATACGAAACAAAAGATAAACTTTCCCAATATTCCAATGGAAAGTTTGCAATGCTATTTCATTTCGCGGTTCTGAACATATCAACGCTCTCAGTTGATGACCGATTCGATAAAATGCAAGATAGAATACAACTGGATAAATCAATTGTTTATACAAGGATGGATTTCTGTTGGATGATTCCTGTAATAGATGATTTTTTTTTAATGATAACACTGTTCTTAGAGTTCATCGTTTCTCAGATGTAGGTCAACAAATCAATTCAAAATTCGAGTTTGTGAACCATATCGTGCATATGTTCTTCAAAAATGTATTGATGGCTGGAGTTCATGGTGAATTTCAAGCTATTTCAAGACAAGCTTCAAAATGGTCTACGCCAAATAATGTTCTTGACTGCATTTCACAGATACCCACAAAACTCTACTGACGCTACGGGTATCTGTGGTTTCGAGAGAGAGAGAAGCTCTTCGAATCTGAAACTTCTAAAAACATACCTATGGTCGTCTATGACACAAGAGAGGTTGAAAGGACCGGCAACTATTTCAGCATGAAACATCGAGTTGATTTCATTTTTTGCCAAGCAAAAACCCAGATAATATTTCTGTTGGATGATTCCTTTAATAGATGATTTTTTTTAATGATAACACTGTTCTTAGAGTTCATCGTTTCTCAGATGTAGGTCACCAAATCAATTCAAAATTCGAGTTTGTGAACCATATCATGCATATGTTCTTTAAAAATGTATTGATGGCTGGAGTTCATGGTGAATTTCAAGCTATTTCAAAACAAGCTTCAAAATGGTCCACGCCAAATAATGTTCTTGACTGCATTTCACAGATACCCACAAAACTCTACTGACGCTACGGTATCTGTGGTTTCGAGAGAGAGAGAGAAGCTCTTCGAATCTGAAACTTCTAAAAACATACCTATGGTCGTCTATGACACAAGAGAGGTTGAAAGGACTGGCAACTATTTCAGCATAAAACATCGAGTTGATTTCATTTTTTGCCAAGCAAAAACCCAGATAATAAAAAGTTCAAATACAATATAGCATATTGAAACCCTTCTTGAATGTGAAATATTATATACATTTTCCTTTTTCAACCCAGTTTTATTTCACGATATCAACAATCAAAGTTTCAAATTTGTAGCAGTGGCCTGGTTAAAATATTCAGAAGTTGGAAGAAAAATCGGAATTCTCAAGATTCAATGAATATATTACTTTTCAAGTATTATCAGGCATTACGGACTTGTTTGTTCTTTGGTGTGGAAAACTCATAGTTCCTATTGATTCACTGCTACATAATTTTTCTTCCATCAATTATCCTGTGTTAAGTGGGAATACTGCGCAGCCTGGATTACGTATCGATTTTAAAGTTGAATTTGTTTTCCTCATTGACATGACTGATTCTGAAGATTAACATTTAGTCGTAGGATGAAATTTAATCACTATTATTTCAAAGTCTTTATGCATCAGATTATTGAAAACAGTATTTTTTCTAAATTTCTAGGACTATACATTGACAACGATCTCAAATTCAATGAACATGTCAAAAACTTGAATAAAGATGGCCCTCTGGTTGTTATGCTGTGAAAATTGCAGCAAACGAACTAGGATTCCCAACTATAAAAACAGTATACTACTCCTTGATAGAATTACATTTGCGATACGGTATCCCATTCTGGGGAGTGTACAGTGTTAATGTTTTTCGAAGTGTTTTTGTCTTACATAAAAGAGCTCTGAGATACCTCTGTAAACTAAAATTTTGGGATTCGTGCAGACTTCACTTCGAACAACACAAGATATTCACGGTAGTGTCTATATTTATACTTGAAACAGTGAACTTGAAACAGTGAACTTGAAACACTCTCGTTAAGGATTCAATTATATATAACGATTGCAAAATGTACAATCATCTTCCAAATAGTATTAAAGATATACCGTCCAACGCCAGCTTCAGAAAAGCAGTAAAAAGAGTTCTTTGCGATAGAACTTATTATAGTTTGGAAGAATATTACGTGAATAGAATAGAATGACGAGTAGACCAAAACTATACACTTATATATACTTGATATACACTACACACCTTCTATTGTTTGTTATATTTTGCATATGAAATAAGTGACTGATTGTTTTTATTTAATTCAATTTTATATGGTAGTGACTATTTTCATACATTTATCAAATGTTATTATTCAATTACATTTACATTTATATACAGTGTGGTCCAGTAAGTTTGCAACGAATGGGAAACTTTTTTATTATCGATTTCTCGGAAAATTTTATTCTTGACAAAAGTTGGATAGGCCGAAAAATATAGAGTTCGTTCGTTCAAGAGTAAGTACCCTTATTTCAAAAAATATAGAAATATGTTGAAGAGAAAAGTTGCTTAGAATTGAAAGTTATGTTCAGATACGAAGTCATGGCCTGCTATCCTCCTCGTTCTCCAGACCTTACACCTCTAGATTATTTCTTATGGGGATACTTAAAACAAAAAGTCTACAGAGATCGCCCCTTTAATAATGTTGATGAGCTTGAAACTTCAATACGAGTTCATTGCAGAAATATTCCCGTTAATGTCTTACGACGGTTCGATAATTTTCATTGTTAGCACATGTTAAGTTGTTAAGTTACTTACTGTATTTTTCTGTACTATCGCTTATTGGTTCTTTTTTGTTCATGGCTATCCGCGATAGCTTTTGACAGTTTATTCGTATGAACATTATACTTAGTAAAGTATTTGCGTCGTCAAAAAGAGTATATGTTTTATTCTAGACTTCTGTTAAATATCGTTGCAACAAACATGAAGTTGACGGTCATCTGAAAAAATACAAATCCAAGTAAATTTTACAAATACACTTTAATTTGTTGAAAAATACTTCAAACTGATTTTTTTGTGGCTACTTCAAATACATATTAAATCAAAATAGTAAAAATATATATCATACGGGGGTAATTCAAAATTTTCCAAAACAAAAAAATTCGAATAGCAGGCCATGACTTCGTATCTGAACATATCTTTCAATTCTAAGCAACTTTTTTCGTCAACATATTTCTATATTTTTTGAAATAAGGGTACTTTACTCTTGAACGAATTTTATATTTTTTGGCATATCCTGTATGGTGTTTGTCATATTTCATATTTCAGGTACATTTGGTATAGTTTTCGAACATACAGCAATATTTGTCAGGAATGAAATTTTCTGAGAAATCGATAATAAAAAAGTTTCCCATTTGTTGCACACTTAGTGGACGACACTGTATACACACTTTGTCAATAAGATGTTATTCTTTGACATTAACACATATTTTGATTGATTGATTGATGGAAGTTTCCAGAAGGTTTTATTTTCAGTTCATTCAGGCCAAATCGCCGTGTTTATAGTAATATCTAATGTTCCAGTTGTCAAATGAAACAATGTATGCTGTAATTTTTCATATTTGTTCTGAAATGTATTAATATGAATAATAAATCATGAATCGAACATGCATAAAGATAAGATATACAAGATAGCATAGATTACCTATGATACCTGTAATACATATTCATTTGTTTCACTGGATTCTGGCTTAGTGAAAACATGTTATCAGATAACCGGAGTCATATAGTACTTCAACGCTGGTATTTTTCCATTTTGATGGAAACGAAGAGTTGGCTATGGTTTGTATTGCCTTCAATTGATTACGAATTCTCCACCCATGAAGTCAGGATACACTAACACGGTCAGTGTTATCAGGTCATTTTTAAGTCAAGAAGTAGATTTTGTATGAGAAAAAACAGTAGATTCATACAAAAAGAGTGGAAAATATATTTTATGAATACATATACATATGAGATACTTCTTAATATTCATAATTGATTAGTTATCTTCATAGTTATTTAGTAATTATTATGGAAAGTAAATTGAGTCCTCAGTAGATTTCAACCCTCAAAGTGTGAATTGATAGATGGGAGAAAAAACAGGAGATCTACTGCAAAAAAGTAACCATAGCAATACTGAACCTGGCGCTTTCCTCATCTTTAGTAGATTCACGGCTTTGCTGTGAAAGATTTGAACTTCTCGCTCAAGGCATGGTGAATAACACTGACTTTCCTTCTATTATGACATAAAAATCATTCATGCATGCACAATCACATGTCATAATCTCAATTCTGTTTGTGGGCACCATTCACAACTGAACAAACTGAACGTCATCAATTCCGGGTGGAGACAAGTTCAACAAATCAACAATCATGAAAATCCGTCTAGTCGTTTTAAGTTATAAATGGTGTGAATAACACAATTTTGCGGTTTCATAAATTATATTAGATATAAATCTCAGGAACGCTATACAGTGAAATATGTGAAATAGATTTGATATAAAATTTCACTCATATGGAAAACTTTTAACTTCCAGGTATACTTTGAAAGTTCCGGTGTGAATGGTTTTCTTCAACTTCTCATCAGAACTTTAGCGGATAACTTTGAAACTGATTCTTGCAAGGAGGTCGTGGTGACGACCCTAAGATTATCTTTGAAGCATCAAAAATACTACATATAAAACAAAATTCAATGGAAAGTGAATTTTGAGAGATTGTACAAATCCATTGTTTAATTGATTATTTGATTGAATGAAAAACCTGAGTGAAATATTTTCTTAACTCTTGTTTCAGTAACATTTTCTACTTATTATCATTACGTAAACAAAATTTCAATGCCTCTCTGCGTGGCATTAGCTGGGTTAGTTATTGTTTTTCCGTCGAGTATCTGCCACGCGTACCTACAGAGTCGTAGGTAACTGTAATCGGGAACAATACAATCTGTTTAAAAAAATCTGTTTGAAATCTGTTTTTCGACAACTCTCAGAAGTTGAGAAACTAGTGCGAGCTAAGGACTAACGAGGTCTTACCTTTTAACGTGTGATGCCTTACACGAAAATGATCGAAGAAAATTAACGGGGACTCTCGCACTTCTCGAGTTATACGGGGAAAACTAAAAATGCTGTTTTTCGTTTTTTTCGAATGCAATTGTTATGTCGGAAAATATGAAAAAATGGGAAGAAAATGGTATTGTTTTCAAAATGTACTATGACGTTGTAATAATGAATATTCGATAAAATGTTTAGTGTCAACATGGCCACCATCAACTTTTTTTTTTGAATACGGGCCTCTCTTTTTTATTACAGATATTGATAAAGCAATAAATTCACAATTCAGGGGTATATCACATTTGATATTTTCATAGCGTTTCATTTGAAATACCTACCATCATCAGTGGCGACAATTTTAAATTACGGTCTTGTCGTTACTTCTTTTGTAAATTGTTTCGATTTCTTCAAAATATAATTCACACAATCCAATAAATTCGACAGATAGGTACCCTAATACAAGGAAAGTTCGTAATTTTTCGTTTTGTAATTTTTTGTATTGCCGAAATCCTTCTTTCAAAGCTCATGTCTCCCTATTCAATTATAATTCGTGATATTTTTATAATTCTCAATCCTGTAAGTAACGAAAATATCAGTTTTTGGTCAAAATTCGATTGTTGTATAATTTGGTATGATCAAATAGCATCTCAATTCATTTACCATCTCAAACACGTAGGCTTTGCTTGGTTTCTATGGCAGGAAAAATGAATGCGTTGTTGATATATGTTGAGAACTGTCAGACTGTCAAATAGAAATCCTCTTTTGGTAAGGAATATTTATGTTGAGCTATACCCGAATCGTCGTATTACGAACATCCAAATGACAATTAGAAAGAAATTTGAGGCATTCGACAAAAAAATAACGACTGCAGCGAGAGCTGCAGCGTACGCAGAATCTGTCTCAGGTGGGGGAACAAACCCCTCATGAGCACGTTAGCAAACGTTTGCGTTCAAGTGATGATCCACCAAAACCAGAGGCGAAAAAGCCCTGCAGTCTACAGAGGAGATGGATGTCTAGTTAACGAATTCAACGGACTTCCCTGTGAATTTAGTTCAGGAGCGAGTCTACAGAGGAGATGATACATACCCGCAATTTCAAACCATCCACCATCACACAAAATGGCTGCCTATAACGCATTCATATATAGAATGTTAAGGATACCACTCAGTAATGAAGCCCGAAACAAAGAACGGAAAGTCATATACCAAATAGCGAACGAAAACGGATACACCCAAAAGACAATAGATAAACTAGAAAACAGAATCAAACAAAAAATACAGAACAAAGATCAAGCCACCCCAACAGACAAAACAATACAACGATGGACAGCATTTACGTACGTAGGACACCAAACCAAAAAACTAACAAACGTCTTCAAATCACTGAACATCAACATCACATACAAGCCAAACACGAAGATAACACAAAAAACTACGAAAAAGAAGAAGACAAAGACCAAAACTGGATATACAGTATACAATGCTCGGACTGCAACAAATTCTATATCGGCCAAACCAAGAAAAAACTGAACCAAAGGTACAATGAACACAAAAAGGCATACATAAATCCAATAGTATATAATCTCACTTAATTTTGTACCATGTTTCGACGAAATGGTGTGCTAGTTCATAATGATGTTTCATACTATATCACTTTTATGTGAAATTTTAACTTCATAATGTTTACAAATTACTCCGCAATATTTCAAATCACAATTATTACAAATCATATCGAAGACAAATTGCAATTCACTATGAACTTCACTGAAGTTGCTGGATTCTATCCAGAAAAGAGCCATTCGCCTAATTGGAGACGCTAACATCACGTGCAACCTTGATAGCCTCTCTTCTATAGATACTTTCACAGGAGGTGTTCAAGTGACTTGGCATATTTGATTCCACCATGAGCGGTACATATCAGAAATAAGCTCATCGTTTCGAAGTTCAAGGTAGTACACCACGAACTTCACTGTTTAAGAACTATTCCATCTGAAGAATTGCGTTTATGTAGAATGAACTTCCTGAGAACGTTTTTCCAAATGGATTTAATTCCAGTGATTCAAATCCAATGTGAATCGCTACTTTCGTACCCCTCTTAGAGCGCCATAAGGATTTTACTGTAGTGCTTGTGTTTTGTCCTTGACAAAAAGATTTAGACTTAAAAATTAATGTATCCAAAGGTTATCCAAATCGAAAACCGGGAGAATATTAATGAAAAATTTATTTGAAATCTAAGTGATATTTAAAGTTATTTATTAGAGATATATTGATTTTGTTGATATATAAAAGTTAAAATAAGTCACACGCTACATAAAAAAATTATCGAATAATTTTGAGATAGAAATCTTCTCCATTCGTAATGTAACTTTTGTCATTACAGTTAGATATTTCCAAAATCGGATATTTAGAAAATTTGATACCAGTAACATGTCAAAAGTTACTTTTTCATATAATTATATTTCAAAATATAACTATGTAGAAAAAGTTATTGTATAGTGGAACAAGTGTCGTGGTTTTGCAAACTGTCAAGTGAAAATCTCGCGACGAAGTATTATTGAAATACATTGTCATGAATTTCCAACAGGTGTCGGCCAATTCCCACATATATCACATATATAACAAAAAATCCATTTCAATAATACTTATAATAAATAATAACAATACACTTATTTTTCACTAATATATAAAGTAATATAGAGTAATTTTTCAATACAAAAAATCTATTCAAAATTCTTGATTTGGGTTCATTTTTTGATGAATCAAAGTAGATTTTTCATTGTTCCTTTATCAGAAACATTAGCGCCAAAGAACTACTTTTTCTATTGACATTTTGAATTTCATATCCCAAAAATAATTGAATAGCACCGACTACAATGATATTGTTATCACCTAGTATACTACTCAATAATATTTTTCAACCATTTTCAATCTCATTCTTGCTCAATACTTATCTGCAAACTTCAATGAACTATAATGTAATTATCGCTTTCTTTTTCAAATCAGATTTTCTTTGAGACAATATTGGTGGAAGTTTGGACCAAGTTTTCATGCAACGCAACGTTAACTTGAAATTCATGCACGAAATTGAGTTGAGCTGAATGTGAAAATTGCAATTCTATCAAATGAGATTCTGAGAGAAAACTTCGATTGGAGATTTCAGATTCTCACAAAAGGTGAACACACAAAGTTTTCTAATTTACGGATTTCTCGAGTTTTTGGGAAAATATATTTTTCCTATAAGACACAAAATGTTGGAAATATAGTGGTAGTTTTTTGTTTTCATTATCCACGTGTAATTCCCTAAGTTTCATAGAAAAATTTTTGGAAATATTTTCTTCTAAAACCTCTTGAATTAACATGATTTTTTGTATACAGGGTGTTTCAAATTGGATTCTCACCATGGGGATCTCGGAAACTATGAGATATACGAAGATGGTTGAATCGAACCAAAGTTGCCCATTTACCTGACTAACAATATGCCGTTAAGTAAGGTCTGAAATTCCAAGTATATCCGGAGATATCCGGCAAAAACAGAAATTTCGGAAAATGGTGTTAATTTTTTTTCTGGCTTTATTTTAGGAGGATTCGAAAATGAATTGCACTTTTTCCCTGCTACATAATGGTGTTTTCAGATTTGCTATCCGACGTTTTGTCTTCCGGCCACCATCATCAACTTAATTTTTGTTTATAGTCCCTACATTGGATTCATAAGTTATTATTCTTTTTAGAAAAATTAGAGATATTGAGAAAAATAATTCTTATCATAATAGGCATTGACTTTGATGTTTGTAAATTTAACTTTCAATTTGTTAAACTCAATGACATTTTGTTATTGTACAAGTCATTGAATTTTTGGCAAGAAATGGATTTCACGAATGAAGAAAACACAGATATGATACATATTTATTACAAATATGATAGAAACAATGTTAGGACATCGGAAACCATATACAATTGAGTTCAAGTTATTGGATCAAAATCTCACCGACATTGTGTCCTTTTCAATGAAAATAGAACTTTGAACAAATAACAATAATTAACTAAAATGTAAAGACAAAAGTAAATCAAAGCAAATGCTCAAAACACTGGCCTTGTTCATGATAACACAACTGTGCCCTTCTTCGAATATTATTCACTGCACGATTAATTTTTCTCCTCCATGAACTCTATTTTTCAGTGTACCCTATGAGAATGTATCCATATCACATAAGTCTGGAGACCTTCCTGGCCACCTCACCGGCCCATTATTTCCTGTCCATTTATCAAATTTTCTTTAGTTTCCTGGTCCATTCTGTTTTCGTATTTTTTCTTCGGCTTTTCAAATGGACCAAACTCGGTGAGATTTTGATCCAATAACTTGAACATAGTTCGATATGGTTGTTGTCTTTCGGAATACAAGTTTAAATACATTTCATACATACATAAATTTGTATCATATTTCTTTTTCTTCATTTGTGAAAGCCATTTTTCGCCAAAAATTCAATGACTTGTACAATAACAGAATGTCATTGAGTGTAAAAAATNGATGATAAATCTGAAAACACCATAATGTAGCAGGGAAAAAGTGGTAACATGAAAGTGTAATTTACTAACCAATCCAAAAATAAAGCCGTAAAAAAATAAAAACCATTTTCCGAAATTACGGTTTTTTCCGGATATCTTCGGATATACTCGGTATTTCAGAACTTTCTCAACTACATATTGTTAGTCAGGTGAATGCGCAACTTTGCCCCAATTTAACCATCTTCTTATCTCTGATAGTTTCCGAGATTCCAATGGCGAGGATCGAATTTGAAACATCCTGTATTGTGTTCTTGTAGAGGGGACATAGCCAAATTTTCAGGACATCGATAAGGTTTTTGGGTATGTAATGGATTTTGCCGTTATTTGATGAGAATCCATAACGTATTCAAGTAACACTTCATTGCGAGATCTTCACTAAACAGTTTGCAAACCGGAACACGTGTTCCACTAAACATCAGCTTTCCCAGACGTGTATATGTGTTCATACAGAAAGAGAAAGCTATTGTATAGCGGAACACGTATTCCGATTTGTAAACTGTTTAGTGAAGATCTCACAATGGAGCGTTATTTGAATACGTTATGGATTTTCATCAAGTATTGGTCACACACACACACACACACACACACACACACACCCGAAAACATGTTCACCAACCTGTATATCTATTTGTACTGAATGAACACGCCTGAGGTAGCTATTGTATAGTGAAACACTTGTTGCGGTTTTGTAAATAGTTCAGTAAATATATTCATTACTTGAATATTTCTTTTGGGTGCTAAATATGATCTACACGCCTCATCACAAACTACAATTGTGGTTCTTCAGTTTTTTTTTGGTAAAATATTAAAACAATCATTTCTAGAAGGAAATCGATATTTATGAACGAATTGAAGAAGAAACGAAATTCGAATCATTTTGAAATACTTCAAATATAACTTTTGAAATTCATTAATAAAATGTGTTGATGAAGTCATTGTACCTTTTCAAATTATGTAACTGGTTCACTCCATTTTGATTGTACTTTCATATCATAGTTTGAATGTTACTTTTGATTTGATTTTATGGCTCTGACAATGGAGCATGTGACGATGAAAAATGACCATCCTAATACTCTAGTAATGTTCTACTCTGAGTGGAAAGTCATCTTCAGTTCAGACAGGTTGGAGCCTAGCTCCCTTACCCTTGCGGTTGATTTTTGTCAGAAGGACAAATGGATTCATGACTGAGAGGTGGTGGCAGTGAAAGTCCTCAGACATCAGTACGCCCTTCACGGTGTACCCCTACTTGGCTGAGATGGATTGGATGAAAAAATTGTTCATCTATTAACGGGGAACATGAGGGAATCATTCGACAGAGTGTCGGGGCCTTCTATATCGGGAGGGGTCGTCTACAGTTTAATCAATAGCTTCCCTAACTAATGGGTTTTCGTGAGGTTCTGCACAATCAAAAACTCGCCGATTCCTCGACTGAATAGACTGCTTGGTGGAAGTCAGCTGCAAATCTCTGCGGATGGCTTGATTGCGCACGAACCACGGATCATTCACAATCATCCATATTAGCATATTTTGTAATCTAACCAGAATGGAGATGTTAGACGGGGCCGCTTGTCCCCAGACGCCTGAAGCATACATGATGATAGGCTTGAACATCGTGTTGTAGATCGTAAGTTTATTTTTCAGGCTCAGTTTAGATCGTCAGTTAATCAGAGGCTACATACTTTTGATCCGCCCCTCGATCTCTGCCTTCACGGTTGTGATGTGCGGGTTCCAGGTGAGCCTACGGTCTATTAGAAGACCGAGGTACTTTACCCGCGCTTGCCAGTCGATCTCCCTTCCAGAGATCCTCACTTTTCTGGCTGGAGAAGATATCATTCTTTCTATGGTTAATCACCTGAGTCTTTTCCGGGTTCACTCGGATATTCCATTCGAGGTACGAGCGCTCGGGGTCTGCCAATGCACGTTGCATATACACGATCCTGAGCTCCCGACCCATGGGAAATGAGTGGAGAGCCGTAGAGAGATATCTTCATACGCTCGGACCTTGGGAGGTCACTGGTGTGAAGAACAGCGTAAGATAGGGCACATCCCCCTGTGGCTCTCCAGCAAGGATCTCTCTGTTGTCAGACAGAGAGCCCTCCAACCTGAAATGTTCTGTCTTTCAGGAAAGACCCAATCCACTGGATCAGGCCCCGAGGCAGGTCGAACTGGACTAGCTTATGCAGAAAACCTTCGTGCCATACACGGTCGAAGGCCTTCGAAATGTCTAAAAGAACGACATGAACGATTATGATTTAGCTCTGCGATGGTGTTTTCAACCAGTCTCGTTGCCTGTAGCTCAGTGAAGTGTTCTTTCCTGAAGCCGAATTGTTCGTCAGGCAGAACGACTCAAAACAACTCATTCAGCTAGCTTAGCCGCCGATGAGAGCAGATCGGGTAATAGTTCTGTGGGAATAGCAGGTTCTTATCCTGTTTTCGGATCATGACAACGATCGCATGCTTCCACCTTCTGGGGAAGTATCTGAGGGCCAACGAACTGTTTATGATTTGTAGTAGACTTTCGACGCAGTTGTCCGGGAGCCTCTTCAACAACTTATTGGTTATTGAGTCGACCCCCGAAGCTCTACACTGAGAGCTATCATCAACCAGATGAAACTTGCCGACGGTTATCCAAAGCTCTGAAAATTATGACTCTATATTCGGCTATTATATTTGAAAATTTTCTACATGCATCATTACAATAAAAAAATTAGACAGATCTTGTACAGAAATCAAATAGATCAGAGAACTGAAAATTCAGGTGTTAAGTTATATGATTAATTGCCACTTCAGTTTCAACATTGATGAATGCGTTTTTATTCTTTCCAGGCACTCTACAGAAAACCACTTCAACAGGTAGTGGTTCCATGTTAGGTCTTGACATTCATCTTCAAAGTTGAGTCAAATTTAACCCCGTGAAAGCTTCAACTACACCTGAGTGGAAAGTTTCGTCAACGCAATTTAGGCGTCGAGAAGTTGTTGAACTTGAGAAAACTCAGACTGAATATTTGGGGTGCGAGTTCAACTGATTGTTACTTCTGGATCGAATACGGAGAAAATCCCGGGCTATTGCCGCCAAGCGCGGCAAAAAAGTCAAGGTGAGTAGTTTATAGCATGATACGAACTGAAGTGGTTGTAAAATATTGCATATAATGTATAATATATCTCAACAAGTACCATTTTATGGAATTTAATCTTGGACTTCATCACTATCTCGAAAATATGCCAGAAGAGTGGTTTTCTCCATCCATTTTTCAAATAGAAAAATGGAAATATAGCCCAGTCATTGAAGGTAAAACACAGCGATATTGAATTAACATCACCGATTTAAACAAACATTTGGATTCAGGTTCTACTTACCCTCTACTGTACCAGAGGTTGCTCTTCCTTGAGGATGGATGCCAGCCTTTGTCGAAGGTGAAAAATGTTCATTGAGAGTAAGTTCGTCAATGGATGATTTGACTGATTCTATAAAGTTTTGTTCTGAGAGGTTTTTTATAGTCAATACTTTTCCAATTATTCGCGAGTGAGAATGTAGCTTATAAAAATGATTGAATTATAATATGTGTGCGTGGTTTTCTTTGGTTATATTCTCCAAACGTTTCAACTGAAACTGCGGCAGTCATCTTCAGTGGCGTGGTCGAAGTACCTTTCTTGACGTGTCAACCGAAACAGGAAAGTTGGTTCTTATTCGTCGAATGCCAAAATTGAAAATTTCAACGTGAATTCACTAAAATACATTACATTTTTCTAGGATAGCTCAAAGAAGTACCTGAGACTCTCATTTTCATTCTTTATATCAGAACTAAGCGAAATATGAGGGAGATAATGTTGGCAATATTTTTTAGAAGATGGAAAATCACCCCCTTATTACCACTCGCATTGAGAGTAATGAATACTACTTTACAGTTCATTTTATTTCTACTTCTGATATGCTGTGAAAATGTCACCAATTCGAATTCATTTTTTGTGCGGGAAAAAAGAGTTTTTCATCGATCTTTATGGAGATTTTCACCTTCTTCCAATCTGCAAAAATGAAAATGTGTTTACGCAGTAACCTATAATAATAATCGACTCTATTCAGTATTTAATATTACATAATAGGCGAAGTTTAGCTATTAGCTACTTTTACACTTAACCTAATATGCATTATAAGAAAAAAAAATAAAAATAACTGGACCAAATAAAATTAGATTGTGTGATGAAACAAATTGTTAGGAGAATACAACAAGATCATAGTTTAATGTATACATTTAATTCTTCTGATCACATATTGGATTTTGCTTTTAGTTTCTTTTTGAATGTGGATTTCGAGAATTGCATGAGATCCTTAGTAATCGTATTATGACAAAATACAGCAAAGAAGGAACATGATTTTCTGAACATGGATGACGAATGACGAGGAATGTGTAAGTTTTCGTTAGTTCGAAGGTTGAAAGGATGGAGCTCTAACCTCTTTGTCAATTTATTGAATAGAGAAACAGGTATTTTAGATTTCAGTACTGAGTAGGTGATATTGCAGTAGTTATATTCCCTGAGAACGGACATTGATACCCAACCAAGGTTGGCACGAGCTTGGGAAATATGTTAAAATTTACGTATTCCTAAAATGAAGCGAAGACAAGAATTTTGCACACGTTGTATTTTGTATTGATTAGCGAAATCCAAAAAGGGATCATAGACAGGGTCTCCATAGTTAATTTTCGAAAGGATGAGCGATTGTGAAAGTAGCTTTTTTGTGCTAAAGGACAAGCTCTGTCTATATGGATAAAGAACATCGAGAGTGGCATAGGATAGAAATGGTGAGAAATTTGAAATTGAACTTGATTTCGATATTATTGAAGCGATTATTATCATAGTAGTGAAGTAGGTCGCCGTCGGGCTCTTTATCAACAAAGACAGAGCAAAAGTAATCGTTGATTCCGTCTGGATTCTGGAGGTGACTAGGGATAGCGACCGGTGCTTTATTCAAAAGTGACGGTTGAGTTCTTTCCAAAGATGTTTGGAATTATTTGTACTGAGGACTCAATCATGGAATGACTTTTTCTCGCGGCGAATTGCCGCTAACGTAAAATTACTGAGCTCTTTATAATGCTCCCAATCAGATAAGTAGGTAGTTCTTTTGTATTTAGCCAACGCATCATCACGTGATTTCATCATAACTCATATAGGATATGTGAGCCATGGTGATTTAGGTTTGAATACTCGTACTGTTCTGATTGGGGCATGGTTATCAAATAAAGCGAGCAGAACGTTATTGAAAAAATTAATTTTTTATCGAGATCATTAATATGGAAAATATCGTTGAGTGGTGTGTTATTCAAGTCCTCAAGGAATCTGTTGAGGTGGAAATTCTTAAAATACCTGAAGTTTTTCAATTTTCATTCTACAAAATACAAGGTTGTGGTCTGATATATTACTAGCATAAACATAAAGTGCAACACCTCCACCGCGAGATCTTGTTCTGTCAGACCTGAAAAAAGTATAGTCTGACATAGATACTGCGTCATCCCTTAAGTCGTTAGTAAACCATGTTTCAGTTATCGCCACAATGTCATAAGACTGAACAGCATTTTTAAATTCCTGAAAAGATGATATCAGAGATTTCACATTCAAATGGCATAAGTTAACAAAACTCATTCATACATAAAAAGTATAAAATTAATATAAAAACAGACCTAATTCAGTGTTTGTTTCAAATAGACGTAAAAACGAGCAAGGTTGTCTTAGTAGCAAAAAAAAAGGAAAGAATATAGATGAATTATTTCCGTTGATTCAAGTGTATACTGGTAGATAGTAGTTAGGTACAATTAATATCAAGTGATTTTAGAAGTGATTAAATTTGTATTGCTGATTGAATTCGAAATATTACGTAGATGGGCTGACGGCTGCTTCTGACCTCAGGAAAGTTTTCCAAGATCCTCTTCAGGCTTCAACTGATGTTTATTGCCCCCATCATGATTTCACAAAACTCTATTCTTCTATAATAATCATCCTCGTGGAGCCCTTGCGTTTCTTATAGACCAGCGTGACATTCCCGTCTGTTCTGATACTAATCGAAAGGAGCTCGTGGGCTCTGAAGCAAATGTTCCCAAAACTTCAATTTGAGCTGCTTCATTGAATAATGTGGGGTTACTTTTTTATTTATCACTGAACTAGTTTCGTGAAACTTATTTACCAAATCAAGCATATACCGGTGACTCACATTACCATTTAGATAATTTCGTTAAAAAGACATGCCACCCTTCGTGCGCACTTTTCAACTTCTACATGACTCAGAAACATTTCAATTCTGTCTTGAAGAATGTAAACAATTTTTACAGTTGTATACACTTATTAACCACTTAACAGCCCAATAGGTACAACTGTATGCTCAATACTATTACATCGTTTAAATTTTTGTACCAATTTTTGCCTGAAAACAAAAACTTTTACAGTAGGAGTAGTAAAAAAAGACGACTATGTGTACACTTTCTGCGATGAGAATTAAAAATTTAGAATTTACTCAACACAATTTTACCATCATGTACGTTTTACTATTTGACTACTTTTTGATGATGTAAATTGTTTAGAGCTGATGGCTAATGTTACACCTAACAGTGTTTGAATGGTACCACCTAATAATCTCAACACTTCTGGTCGAACATTGCATCTCAGTATAGGCGTACTAATAATTACTTCTGTTACTTTAGAAACATATTTTTGGAAAACTGCTCATAAAAATAAGTCAGGGTACCATTGGAAGCAGAATTGAATGCAAATGATATGCCGCTCGACCCCCTCTCCATTTTAAATTCTACCCCTCCCAGGAGGTTTGATCATAAGGGCTACAAATAGTTCTTGAAAGTGTCCCCTTTGACAATATAATTGAACTGTTTTTTCGATTTCTCATATTGTTAACTGGAAGGAAGATATTAAGGGTGAGACGTTTTTAAATTGACACTCTATATAAAGGTCTTCATTATATTTTTTTTTTTAATTGTGGAAGGTGGTAGTTCCCAAAAAGTTCTACAAAAAACACTTTCATATATTTGAAAAAAACAATCATAATAACTCAAGAACTATCAATTGCAGTATTTATGAATACAAAATGAAATCATATTTCATGAATAGTTTTTTAATCATTTCGAAGAGATGGCAATTATTTTGCGACATTATGAAAAAGCCCTTTTGTTTTCATTTCAATTCTTCTCAAAACTATACACTTTGAGTCGGTCAAATTACTAGTTCATATTCAAAGAACAAAAATCAAGTGAATTGTATAGCAGTAATGATAATTTTCGATTGAAATAGTAATAAGAGTTTTGGTCGCTGAGAAAATTGGGACCAATATTATTTTCGTCATAACTCGCTTGAACGTGAGATGATGGAGATTTGGGAGGTTAATTATAATCTTTTCTATATTGAGCGAATAACCTTTCTCCAATATACGAAAATGATTTACTTTCATTGGACTGAACTCTTGTGATATAAGGTAACGACCTTTCCTTATGTTTAGCAACGTCAAATATTTTATCGACGCCTTTCCATCAGTATTACCTAGGTTGAATCCGATATTCGATCCAAGGTCTAAAAGAATTTCCGTTGATTGGATGGTCATAAAAATTAAGCTCAGGTGTGTTTCATTAATAAAGTACTTGTGTCGAGCAAATCCACTCATAATATTCGATTCTCGGAACTCTGCAATATTTGCTGAAGTGGGTGAGTTCAAGGAATTTATACCGATGGTATTGCAGCTAGTTAATTCATACTAATAGAAATAAATGAACCTTCGAAGACTTGCTAAAACAGGTTTTCGAAGTAATTTGTCTGATCAATTTTAAGGACAGAAGCACTGCTGAAAAATCTTTAAGGTGTTCTAAGAGCGGTTCCTGTGCGAAAGTAGCGATTCACGTTGGATTTTAATCGCTAGATATTAAATTCATTTGAAAAATGTTCTCAGGAAGATTATTCGACATACACGCAGTTCTCCGAATGAAAAAGTTCTTAAGCAGTAAATTTTCTGATTGATTCGGCCGTTACTTGATGAAGATTCATGGTAATTTAATAAACTACACCTTTCGATTTGATCTCTACAAACTCCAAATCACTGTTGAAGAAGTTCCACAGATGAGAACAATACTCTAAAGGAGGTCTGTCCTGACCTTTATGAGCATCAAAAGTTGCTGAGGTGTGTACAGTTTTCTGGTTCGGAATAGTGTTTCAAGCTTTTGTGAAGCAGTCTCTGCAATTCCAGTGACATTATTGTACCAAAACATATTGGTGTTCATATTTACCTCTAACAAACTTTTCCAAGCAGAAAGCGGAATTGTCTATCCTGACATTATAATTTTCGTTTCGGAGACATTTATCTATTTGGAGAAAACCGATGACTGGGTTTTTGTGGCATTGAATTGGAACCTTTTTAGTTCTAATCCAATTCGAAATCACTTCTAGATCCTCATTGAATTATGCAATCTTCTGCTGCCGGTGAAGATGTGCATCCACAGCCGATGTCCTAGAATCCAAATGGAATGAAGAGACAAGTGTACTCTCGTCAACAAAGCAATATATTGGAATCTTCATTTCCTTCAGTAAATAATTGATGTAAAAAAGGTTGATAAAAAAAAGGTTGGAGACAATATAGGTCCCTGGGGTACATTAGCGTTGATTGACGGCCACTTGCAGGAAACGTTCTTTCAGGAAGCTGGAAAGCCATACACTGTCGAAAGCTTTAGAAATATCAAGCACAACAGCTTTCGACTCTCCGTGTTTCTCGATTGAGTTATCCTAAATATGGGTGGCATATGATAGAAGGTCGCCTGTTGATCTTTGTTTGCAAAAGCAGTATAATTATTGCTCAGAATGTTGAAGCCTTCCAAATAGTCAAGGATATTTACGGTTTCCTCCATAATTTTCGATATCATCTATAGCAAATCGACTGGTCTTGCCGAATTGGCTGAACGCGAGCAATCTTCCAACGAGATGAAAAAAACCCTCACTGGTAAGACAGTTTGAAAAGTCTGCGAAATACTGGTACGAGTTCATTGCCGTACTTTTTAGGTACGATGATGAGCACTTCACCAGGACCAGACCCCTTAATGATTTAAAGATGTTTCTGAAATCGTCTGACTAGACGTAATCAAGAATGAATTTTCAGCATTGTGAATTCTAGTGTGGGAATAGTGGGTAGTACGTTTCTCAGAAAATCGACTGTGGAGTGAGACGCAAATTGTTCTGCTAGTAGATTTGCTTTTTCTATGGCTGTTGTTACAATTGAACCGACCACTTGAGTTAGTGGTGAAATTGTTGATTAACAGCATCCGCTACTGATCAGAAGGATCTAGATTCGTTGGGATTGGCAAACAGTTCATTCCCAATTCTCTAATTGTGAAGTTCTTGGCTTTCATTTATTCTAATTCCTCAGCTGTTGCGAGCACCTAGCACGAGCACTTAGTTCTGTTTTCGGCACTGGGATTTTTGCGCCACTGCTGGTAGGCGAGATTTTTGGAGGCGACAGCTCTCCGGAAAAACGGAAAAACAGATTTCAAACAGATTCCAAACAGATTTCAGATCCTCCCACTCAGCAGATCTGTTATGCCAAACTCTGCGCGGCTTAGATTGTTCCCCAATATTTATTGGTAATTCACTCAACACTGAAATGAGTTCGTTGTCAGAAGATCCCAATAAGACCTTACGGTGACTGTGTAAATTTCTGGATTGGTTGTTAGGTATATATCCGAAAGATTAGCATATTTTCTATCACGATCAGGAATCCTGATTCACTCATTTATGATCTGAGTGAGTCCACTGCTTACTGCAAAATCCTCAATTTCGCGACTTTGTTCGTCGTTGATATTTGGAAATTTGAGCCATTCGATATTGTAGATCACACCGGAATTCTTCCATCAACATCAACGTTTCTAGAAATTTGAAACCAAGTAGATGATTTATTGACTTATCAAATCATCAGTGATTATAATCTAGACATTTCATTCCATTACAAACGAGCCATCCTGGAAAATTAATCGATAGTGAGACTATGAAACAATCTTGAAAAACAGTGTTTTTCAGGGTATTACATCTACGTGAGAATTAGTTCTATATCCAACCCTGTAACAGTTTTGAAAGTATAACGATAAGCACTATCGGAAAAATAGAAAACTTTTGAAGTTTATATTCAATTCCAAATATACAATTCCAATTTTTGACCTGACCATACAATGTCACTATTCCAAATGTTCATGATCACTATTGCATGACGATAAAGTAATAAAAATAACGAAAAGAGGAGCTGACGATGGAAGGTGTCTTTTTTTTTCTGATTGATTCGGCCGTTATTTGATGAAGATCCATAGTTATTTTGAAAAACTACACCTCACTTTGTGGAGATCAAATCGTGAGGTGTAGTTTTTGAAAAATGGAAAATATCTTCTCTGAGATGTTCCCAAACTGCAATATCTTATTATTGCAGAAGGTTTTGATGTTTATGTTAACCTGTTTCTCCACAATTTTTCATTTATCTGGCTCAGTTTTGGCCAATATTTTACCTGCTATTTCATTGTTATTGTTTTTGGAAATCTAACTATTTCACCAGATTCAATCATTAATGGGAAAAAAGGTTTTGGCTCCCTACTTCTCCGTCTTGATACAAAAAAATGTATATCAAGATGAAGAAGAAAAGAAAGTCAAATCCTTTCTTTCCCAAAAAGTAATCTCTCCTAAAAATGTACCCTTTCAATTCAAACAAGAACCCTAAGGCTGGGATTCAGTCAAATAAGCGAATAAATGTTATTTACGTACTGTCATCGATGACATCAGGAAATTCAACTCATTGCCTAACAAAATGTCGTAATTTCATGGACGAATTCAGTGTTATTTCTTATAAAGTTATTTGTATTTGCTACTGACGGCTCAAAGCGAGCGTTACGGCGAATCATTGGATGTCTAGCAGTGAGGATGACCGTGTTCCGTGTAGGTGAAATTTTTATCAATTATATTGTGTAGGAATCCTGCGAATGATATCTGATTCGAGTCCATTACGAATGTTTGGAATGCAAAAGGAATACAGAGAAGTGTTTTTCGTATAAGTATTTCGTATAAGTATTTGTTTCGAAAGTACTTTTCTTTCGTGTAATTCAATGTTTATATGAAAAAAACTGTTTTGAGTTGGCTTTTTTTCCAGTTTGTGTCTGAAAAGAACTTCTTCGCATGATCTACACGTCTACATGATTTTTGAAATTCATTGCTATCTTTCTTTCTTTTGGAAGATTTACACATTCATTTCTTTTTTGTTTTAAGATGGAAAAGCAGAAAGCCAAAACCTCTCTTTTCCAAGAATGTATCTCTCCTGAAAAATATACCATTTCAATTCAATCATTTATCTAATGAGTTATGTCTAATGTTATATAAAAGGCATTAATTATCAAATTTTACCAAGCCATACAGCTATATTTTCCATTGAGGAATGGAGTATGTTTTTATATGATGGAATCGGCCGAAAATCCATAATGTATTCAAAACATACTACATTTTGAGAATTTCACTGAATAGTTTCACAAAAACGCAACACGTGTTTTGCCATACAATGGTTTCTTCGGGCGTGTCTTAATTATATATAATTTTTGTTGGAAACCTCATTTTTGAACTCAACTCCGACCACGACATCTACGTGCTACCTTTGAGGACGGTTATTTTTGAAAAACGTTACCAACAGAGTGAAAGTAAACACATCACTAGGATTTTTCTGTAGTGATTGTGTTGTGTGTTCAAAAAGATGTTTGCGTGGGAACTGTCAATTGTATCGACGATATTTATTCAAGTGTTTATGAACCTATAACACGTGTTTTGTATCAGCCCGAATAAAATATGAATAAATATATTGTTGTATTTATTTTATTTACCCATCGTAAATAAATACCAAAACGTGAAAGTTTTCTATTTCAAAATAACAAGAAATTAACAATAAAGTCTTTGAGATTACCATTCGACCCGAGGGTCAAAAATGTTAAATCAAAAAATTATTAAAATTATGTAAAAAAAACACTGATAAGTTTGAACAATAATAATCGACTTCATTCAGTATTCAATATTACATAATAGGCGAAGTTTAGCTATCAGCTACTCTTACACTCAACCTAATATGCATTATAAGAAAAAGATTAAAAATAACTGGACCTAATAAAAATAGATTGTGTGATGAAACAAATTGTTAGGATTATACAACAAGATCATAGTTTAATGTATACATTTAATTCTTCTGATCACATATTGAATTTTGCTTTTAGTTTTTTTTTGAATGTGGATTTCGAGAATTGCATGAGATCCTTAGTAATCGTATTATGAAAAAATACAGCAAGGAAAGAAAATGATTTTCTGAACATTCCTGACGAATGACGAGGGATGTGTAAGTTTTCGTTAGTTCGAAGGTTGAAAGGATGGAGCTCTAACCTCTTTGTCAATTTATTGAATAGAGAAACAGGTATTTTATATTTCAGTACTGAATAGGTGATATTGCAGTAGTTATATTCCCTGAGAACGGAGATTGATACCCAACCAAGGTTGGCAAGAGCTTGGGAAATATGTTCAAATTTACGTATTTCCAAAATGAAGCGAACACAAGAATTTTGCACACGTTGCATTTTGTATTGATTAGCGGAATCCAAGAAGGGACCATAGACAGGAGGGTCTCCATAGTTGATTTTCGAAAGGATAAGCAATTGTGAAAGTACCTTTTTTGTGCTAAAGGACAAGCTCTGTCTATATGAATAAAGAACTTTGAAAGTGGCATAGGATTTGATCATAAGCTGGTTTACATGTGCGTTGAATTTTAAATCTTGATCGAAAGTGATTCCCAAGTTTTTTGCAGAGTCAACCGATTTGAGTATTTGGTCACCTATCTTGCGTTCCATATGATTTTAAACATATTGTCTTTGGTTCATGTTGCCGAAGAAAATGATATGGTATTTGCTAGGATTCAGCTTCAAATTGTGTTTGCTCGACGGAGTTTTTATGACTTCAAGGTCATCATATATTTGATTTTGGGATACTAAGATGTTATTAGGTTCGGTTCTATAGTACTATGGGTGTCATCCGCAATTGCTTGTACCTGACAATGACTAATTTGAGAATGAATATCTGCAGTGTATAACAAAAATAGGATAGGACCAAGAATTGAGCCTAGAAGGTACTCGTGATTTAACCCTTTCAAGGAATGAACTATTATCAACAAGTACCTTTTGATATCTGTTGTTCAAATAATGACTCAAAAATTTCATGACATCAGCTGAACATCCATAGTATTTGAGCTTGGAAAGAAGGAGGTTGTGGCTAATAGTATCAAACGCCTTAGAAAAATCTAATAATACTAGAGCGGTGAGTTTTTTTTCATCAATATTGGCTACAATACTATCACTAACATTAAGTAGAGCAGTAATAGTGCTATTACCTAACGTGGCTATACGTCCCGGTTTGGGCGGGACAGTCCCTGTTTCAGGCATTCAGTCCCGATGTCACCAGCGAAGCCAACATAGTCCCAATTTTGCAAGCAGACCCAACGATCCCAGCTCAGAATTATGGTTATATTTTTTGCACGCACAAGCAGCGACCTTTCATGAAGCTGTGTTGAAAATCGAAGGGCAGAATGTGTCGGCCATAGAGACAGCCAAGGTAATTAATCGTCTCCGAGATAACCTGGCACAAAAAGAGAATACGATTTTCCTTCCCCACATTTTCGGTAACCTCCTTGTAAAATTACAAGAAAGCGAAGCTGCTGTTGACCAGCAGAATGAAGAAACTGCGGCGTCCAAGTTTAATAAAACAAGCAAAGAATACTTAGAGCAGTGGTGTCAATTCAACACAGAACTGGAAGTGTTTGAATGTGCAAACTTAACAAAGGTGCCTATATTCCAGTCACTTCATGCGGTCGTGAGTAGAGAATGTTCAAAGAATTTTTTTTACTACATCAACTTTTCTATTTTCTTCATTGTTACTCAATCTGATATCCGACATTGGATTGTAGGTGTAAGTGATGGATTCAAGGAAAGACACGTGACAATATAAAGTGCGCTCAGAAAATCTTTTTCCAGAGTAATGGCTTGTCAGCAGAAGTGTTGTGATAATGAGGAAGACGAACACTTGTTAGTCATTATTTTTGTTTGTGCACTCAATCACGTCTCATTTAGATTCATACATTTCACCAATGAGAACCTGTCAGGTTAGATCGTGACGAGAACAAAACTAGAAATCTATCATGGTTATTCGTAGACAACGTCTTCAGTTTATAGGATGAGTAATTGAATCTGGAGATTGGGACCAAATAAAATAGTTCAATATTCCAGCAAATATTTGAATATTCACTAAGATATAAATTGAAAAATTAAAATTTGAAATTGAAAATTGAAGCTTTCGTGATTCAATATCGGACTAATACAAGTTCATTACTGGTACTAGACAAATCAATGAATCTATTGTTACATACGATTGCTCTTAAAGGTCAAGTATTGGAAAGANTTGCAAAGCCAAGCTTCGACATTGACCGCCAAGTAATATTCGTCATTTTGATCTATTCGTGCTTGTCCTTTAAGGAGAGTTGAATCCAAGAATGCATCCATATTTCAGCCTTTCACCACTGATGAGACCATGGTGGGTAGACACATCTCTGTCTAGAGTTGGAACACGAAAGCTTTGATTTCGGGCTATGGTTTTATCTGATGTAAGAGTCTTCTTTGTTTGTAAGGAACATTCTTTGTGTTTCTATAGATTGAATATATTCGAATATATCGTGTTGCGTTGCTTGTTCGGAGAATTACATATCAACATGAAAAATTAGACATGAAGTTTAAAGAAAATTTCATGGGATTCTAGGCCTGTAAATGACAAGTCCTTTTCTAATCAGATAAAAGAAACTTTGTTAGACTCCTGTGATTATTCAATTTTATGTTTACGTCTTATGATAGTTGTTCTTTTTTCCCCATCGATATCTGCTTCAATTAAGGTGCTCATTTGAGACAACCATAAAAGCTGTTCTCTGATCTACTTTTTGTATTTAGAAGAGGAGAAGAATTCAATTATATTTGCTCATTCAGTAAATTCTCAGAATTCTCGTAAAATTGAGACTCAAAATTATTTCTTTCAAATATGATACTTAATAGTCGTGGTTGAACTCATGACCTTCTGTCAAAGGATGGTTCACAAATTTGATATTGGTTTCCAAATTCAAAAAACTGCTCCTTCCTTTCATTCTTAGAAAAATTTTCTCTCCATTTGGTCACTATGAGGTTTTGGCCAAGAACCACAAGTCGACTCAAACAGGGTGTTTATTGAACATGCAGCAAAAATTCAAGGGACTATTCCTTGGAGTATTCTAAGGATATTTTGTCCTCTGATGATTTTTGATAGGGCGCATTGTTTCGAAGATACGGAGCGAAAAAGTATTTCGACAAGAACAATTTATTACCAAAAATTACAGGTGATGCTTCTTAATCTACAAGAATTGTAGAAAATGACTACCCCAGCTGGGATGCAAGAATCCAATTTTTTCCCCAACGACTCTCGAACTCAAAAACACCAGTATCACTTACGAGACAAACTACTCAAATTTGAATGTCTGCAGCCGTTTGTACTAATCGAAATATTATTGATAGGTACCAACGGAATTGTTAGACTTTTTATTACTTGGTAGGTCCAGTGTAGTACCCTATATTTTTATTTCGGTTACGTTATTAATTTGAAAATTACCAAAAATTGTCATTTTCGAAATTTTCTTTCGCCTCATATCTTCGAAACGAAGCGCTTTATCAAAAATCATCGAAGGATAAAATATCCTTCAGAAAGTCCAAGGAATAGTCACTCAACTTTTTGCTGCATTTTTAATAAACACCCTGTATACTACTGAGGTTCAATAATCCTGGAAAAACAGCAAGCATAATTAAACTTGATCGCAAAAGCTTCATTAAATTCATCACCGTTTTTCTGATTTGTAGTGAATACAAATTTTTTCATTAAAAAAATGTATGTCTCTCCGAAAGAATAAAGAAGCATCGTGGGTGAAATATTGTATGTCCATATTGTTCCCAACTGAAATCGTAGAGATATTTGAAGTAACTCTGAAATTACTTCAAAAATTATATTTCATATAATTTTGTGTTCTTTGGAGATGAATGTTTCATTTATTTTTCCATTATGTCCATTTATGTCGGAAGTAATATATAAAGTTGACCTGGATAAAATGGTAAACATACAAACAAAATAATTTCGAGTTGTTTATATTTGATGTTTCATATAAAAGATTCATATAACAATGTAGTCATGGTGGTAAATGATAACAAAATCTTTGTACACGGCTTCTTTCAGTTGTTTCTGGGACAAGAAGATTTAAATTCGAAACGAATACGACATAATTCTTTGGAAAGAATGGAAAGTACATTGCAAACCTATTTTGGTTTAACCAAAAATGGGGTCAAGTCTAGAATTTCAAACAAAACCCTTTACACCATTTGATAGAATATAAAATTGTTATTTCGAAGATGTAAAATGAGTTATTTATTTCGGATGAGGTGGAATCATCATCGGGTTCAATAACGATCGGATTTATGGAACTTTGCACATAATATTTGTTCTCTTCTTTTATAACGTGGGCCACACAATTCTTCCACAGATCACTATTACCTACTTCATTCACCACTCACCTTATATTGTCGAGCATTACAGCATTCAAAGTCGGTGACTGATTACATTTCCGCAAGTTTTCTTTTATTGTGGCCCAAACCATTTCAATTGGATTGAACACACAATAGTATGGAGGCAAACATAAGAGAATATGACCACGTGTTTCACACATCGAATAAATAATATACTCTTTTTTTGAAATTACGTTGTTTTATGGTCGCCAGTAGTACCTTTTTCGTTGGAATCTTTTCGGATATTTCCATGTCATGATTTCGCATGAGACCAACAATATCTGCTTTTTTTGTGTTATTGTTTGGTATTATAGTCAATAACCGAGAATGATACGAAGCGTTACCCATAACAATAACCGAGTTTGGAGGAATATTTGGGAGAAGCTGCTCACTGAACCAGGTTTCGAATAAAGCCGCAGTCATATCTTCGTGGTAATNTCATAAATCTTGCATCAAAGAGATGAATCCACATTTCACATCAGTTTGAATAACATTTTTATACATTCAGGTTACGAATTACATCATTAGAAATAGGAAATGGAGAGAGATTATTAAGATGACTCCATTTTAATCATCTCAATGCTACTCTCAACTATCCCTAAAACAATTTATAGGACTATAACTTATTAAACATCTTCAAATGGAAAAAACTTTCACTGAGTTATATATTTATTCTTTCCATGTTCATATATAGAATACTGGTCTATATTACTTATGATGTTAAAAATGGTGAAAGTTTTTTTTTGTTGAATTCATATTAAGAAAAAATCGCACAGATGCAAAATAGATTTACTATATTTTTTACACTGGTTTCATAAAATTTTCTATTGAACAGATCAATAGTTATTTGTTAAAGCAACATTCCAACAGAATAGTAACAGTTTATTCCACCATTCTTCAATCCCAGCAATATTTGACACGAGTTCCTGATAAATCATTCCATAGGAAGTCCTTGGCATTTGATTAGGGAAGATTGAACTCATTGCATGATATGTCAGAATTCAATATCACCAACAACAAAGAATAATAAACCGATCCCTCATTCTGTCAATCAATAACATAATCGAGCATATCTTGTTTGATGAAACATTGTCGTTATTGGAGATAAATTTACGAAAACAACTACCTCGTTAATTGAATTTGTTTTACGCCTCCATTCTTTGTTTCTGCATTGTGACGTAGAATTCAGGTTTCATCAATAGCAGATTCATATGATGTGTCAAAATTTCATCGGGCAACTGTAGGACAATAAGGCTACTATTATTATTTCAATTACTATTTTCATCATTGTCGTCAATAATAGAATGAAAGGTAGAACAGAAACCACTGGTATAGAATAAATCCAAAAACAAGCACTTCTCTCAATCACCAGAAATTTAATACTCTTTTCGACGAGCGTTTCACCAATCAAGTTGGCGTCTTCAGGAGAATGGTTTTCTCCATTGACTGATATTTTTTTTCACCTCCTCCGAAGAAATTCGATTACATTATTTATCGAAAGCATAATTAAAGTTTTCAAGATTCTAGTGAATTCAATAACAAGTGTAACCATACAAAGCGGTCGAAAAAAAGAAATGAAGAACTTTATCACCAGTGAAAGTCAAGACCTGAAAAAAGATTCTTTAGACGAAATAAAATCACTGATAGTAAAAAATTCCCAAGTGAAATCGGAAAATGAAGAACTAAACATGAGATTGACAAGCGTCGAGCGCAGCTTGAAAAAATTTAATCTTGTAATCTACGGATTGAAAAATGAAAAGAACGAAATAGAGGACATGAGCACTTTTCTGAAAATTACTAATGATATTTTTAATATTAAATGCGAATTTACTGATGTTAGGGATACCTGCAGAAATGGGAAACAAGCAAGAAGAAAAAATCGTTTTTTCGTTGTAGAATATGTTAAGTTTAGATACAAAATGAAGATAGAAATACTAGACAAGGCTAAAATGCTGAAAAATACAGGAGTATTCTTTTCAAATGACTATATTCATGATGACTAGAAGATGAGAAAACCATTATATACTCATCTGAAAATAGCGCGGGAGAACAATTTACATATTAAAGAAGTTTGTGTAATTGACCGCGGTGGTAGTGCGCCCGACTCACGATCGGAAGACCGTGGGTTCGATTCCCGCCTCGACCAGATATTTTTCTCGAGAGAATTTATCTGGTTGAAGGCATTTATGCCATTAAGTAAGTGTCAATAGTAGAGATAAATCAATATGAGAACTTTATTTTAATGCTTGGCTGGGATTATCAATTTTTTTAAATTATTACATACGATGAAGTTTCGAAAATTTAAAATATGCTTTATTGAATTGCAACAACAAATGTNAGATAAGGCATTATTGTGGAATTAATTTAAGATCTTAAGACGCAGGTACCTAGAATCCATGTAAGTATATTTAGTTTGGTCTTCCTCTTGAAGATGATCACTCGGTAATCGAAACACGTGTCGAGGTGTTAAAATAACGGTTTGGTGTTGGGAAAAAACTCTAGAGTAATATTCATAAATATAAGGGATGGAAATAATGATGTTACTACATCTTATTTAAACATTCTAAATGTGTATGGACTCAGATTAGCTATAAAAGAGTATACTAGAATCAACGGACATATTTGTCCAGCACAAAGAATTGAATGTAAATGTCCTATCAATAATAATACAATCAAAAGTTAGCTATCATTATCCAATAGTACTTCAGATAAAATCTTCGGAAACGAAATTAAATAAACAAACAAAATATTAAATATTATTTGAATAAAAATACATTTTTTTATCCAATCTTATCTGACACTGTATGGAGATTTTATTTTCATATTTTTTCATTTCAATTTGAAATGTGATGTATAATCATCATCATGCTTACATTTAGGGTTTCATTGTCATAATCATAAAATCATAACGCATTCAATGAAGAGTCTCTAAATTTTGATCTGATTGTTTTCTTGAATTGTACGTTTATATGATGACGTCAATATCTCATGAACAAGGTAAAATCATTATTCTTCTTATCATTATTGTATTTTTCATTGGATGAACATTGGGTTCGATAATTATGTGTCATGAGCATGTTCAGTGAAACAAGAAATACAACCTTCTGGACTTGTTCAACAACACCAATAATAATCAAAACAACCATCTTGACAGAACTGTCTGAATAGAGTCTGTGGGACTCGAAGGGAACATTTCGCTATTTTATCCGTTTTCCTCCTCTTTTTGGACGGGATTTATCTCATCACGAGCTGTAAACTCCACGACTGTTATCGTCTTGCTCTGATGGTCGAGAAGAATCATTATAATGTATGAGCCGGAATTTTCGGAATGCAAACTATATGGCAAAAAGTGATTTTTGAAGTTCATATGAAAGTAGTTGCTTAAAAGGGGCATTATATCTGAACGAAACTTTTCTGAATTATTTATACACTTTCGTGAAGAATTAATGATGAACTTAAAAACTTTTTTCTTTCTTCGTAAATCTCCTACGGTTTTGTCTAAAAGTGGAGAGGTAGAAAGCACGAAAGCTTTTTGCCATTAAACAATTAGTTTTTTAGGGGTCTTCCACCACGAGACCAATTTGCTATTGTCTGAACGCGTTTGACGACACATTCCATAATTGAAGTTTCTATTCCATATCAAGGTTTTACATGAATACCTCGGATTGACGTTCGGGTGAGAATAATGATGTTTCAAGTTTGTAATCACAGTGAAACTATTAATAAGTTATTACGAGCTGTATGCCCCAAGCTGATCCCGTTAATTTTGAATAAGGCAGGTTTATTTGGCAAATACGTGAATGTATTGTGAATAACGAATTGAGCTACTTATAAATTCTATAGAACATTTCATGTTATTCCAGGACTTCCAGAGGTTTCAAATAATACGAGATTTCCAGCAAAATTAGTGTGGAGAAAATTAGAATTGCTTTGATGTTGTAGAGCGATTTTGTGGAATATTCCCAGTAAATTAGAACTATTCTCTGGAAAAAGGTTCTCATCATTTGGCCAATATAAATTGTTGTGCATGAATCACAAGTCAACCTATATATACTCCCAATCTATGCAACACTGAAAATTTGACTTTGTTGTATTTAATACATTTGTTAAAATGATTACTTGTCCTGTAACTCAAATAAAAGATTTTTTTTCAATTAACTAGCGATGTTACTTAAAAGTTCACAGAGTATGTCAATGTTCTATCTGGTGAATGAATTGTTTTCGTAGTTTTTCAGAAGTATTGGAATTGTAACTGTTGTTGAAAGCAATTTGGTTGATAAAAATCAGTTACTCTGGAAATTACTTTCTGACGATGAGATATAGTGGGTGAAGCATACCATTCATCAGGTCTACCCCATTTTAAGAAACGATAATAAGCGTTATAGAACATTGACAAACTTTGGTGAACCCAACAATGTCATCTCTCGTTTTTTGAAAGAGAAAGACATGGACTTGCTTCACAGAAAAATAATATTTCTAGCAAATTTATTGAAAACAATGGAGACAAAACCTCAGTGTTGGATAAACCCGTAGTATATATTTTGATTTTTGGTTCTTGTCCAAAACTTTATATTGGCCAAACGAAGAGGATTTTTTACCAAAGAAGAAAAGAAAATAGGGTAGTTTTTCGAATGTGAAGACCAATTAAGCATTTGCGAACCATTTTTTTGCAGGGGCATATGAGCTCAGGACGACTATGACGTATTACACTTGGAAGAAAAAAAAAGGAATGCTTGGAGAGTATTGGGTTTGGAAATTCTCAAAATTTAAAAAATACCATAATCAATTGAATTACTTTTGTCTGTTGAACCTGTTTTTTAATATTAAGTATAATTTCTCTCATATTATTTAAAATTTTCAGTTTTTATCTGAACTCAGGTGAAATCCTCAGTCATTAAGTAGAGAGAAGGTCATATGATTCAATTTTCAATGAAAAGCACTANTTATCTGTACTGGGAAGTGGAGATGTTAGAAGGAGTTGAAATAATCGATCTTTGAATGCAATGTATGGGCGACTAAATAGGACAAAGTGATATTTTTCGTGCAGGTATACGTAAAATAATTAAATTCTTTTTTGAATCGATAAAAAATATTGATTATTACTTTTTCAACGTCAGTTTTCTTCTGATTCAAACTGAAATACAACAGCATCCAAATGTAACGCATAACTTACTCTATTTCACAAATCGCCAAGCTTCCGTCTCTGACGTCGTCAGGACGCTAAAAAATACTTACAAGTGATCTGAGTTTTACAATTCAAAATTGAATATTGATGAATAGTGAAAATTAGTGAACAAACTTCCGATGATCTTTTAATCGACACTGGTATTCTCCAGAGGAGCGTTCTAGGCCTCTGAATTTTCTTATTGTTCATCAATGGCCTTTCTGATTACATAAATGACGGAGAGGTTTATATCTTCGCAGGCGATACATCTATAATAGTATCTATCCAGCGCAGATACAAATGAGCTACTGTAAAAAACAAATAACGTTATTCTCCAATTTGATAATTGGTGTAAAAAGAACCGTTTGATCATAAATTATATTTTACGGACATTAATAATTTTCATATTTTATTCCAGCAATAAGCAAAATGTAACTACGGTATTTTGACTTGTCAATCCAACGTTTAATTGGTGTCTGATCAATATCTATCTATCTAAGCAGTTTTCGATATGGAAATTAAGACTTCAAACATTCATTTGGAAAATATAAATATTGACAGCTTGAATAAATTCGTAAAAATAAGTAGAATTTGAAGTTATTTGGAATGATCTCATAAACATGAATACTTGTTATAATAACCTTCAGCTTTTTCTTTTCATCTTCTTCTGATCGTCAAGTTCATGTGTCATGAAATATTCAATTGACATTAAGGGTGGTAAGGGCGATGTCATCTCCCCTTACGAAGAAGCCATCGAAGAAATCGTCAGATATCTCAATATGAAGATAAACGCACTACCGATAAGACCTATGGCGGGTCGAAATTCACCTACCTGGTGAGTGAATACGTCGAATGTAGAACGAAATATGGATCGGAAACTATTACAGTACTTAACAAACTCAAATATATTAAAAAAAATCAATACAATTGACTTATCAATCATTTATCAATGACAGTGACTTGACAATTCTTGTAAGAGAAAATACAATGTGTAAAAAAAAAGTTCAACAAATCTAGAAAATAAACTATCTGCGACATACTTCCATATTGAGTTGTGAAACCTTGTTCACCAACAACTCAAATTGCTATGAAGAAAATCTTTGAAAAGGTTTAATTTTTCTACCATATCTAGTAGTTATCGGAAGTGGTTCAGGATTTTCGAAACACCCGTTGTCATTTTCTTGTGTTTCTACAGTTTCTTCACTTTCGGTCTCTCTTGTAGAAACTGCTCTGTATGATATCTGAGTTAAGTCCAATTCATCAGCACAATTCATCTCTAAAGGATATACTTGTTGTAGAGGCCTGAGTACTATTCCCCTCGTTGTGTTCAGTTTGACCAGACGTGTTTTATTATCTCTCCCAGGTATCTACTCTTGAACATACGCCAAAGGCCAATCTACCCTTTTGGTATTGTCGGTTCCTATCAGAATGACTTCACCAATTTTGATTTCTCTCTGTTTTCGTTTTTCCGATAAAAATTTCAGCTGACCTAGATATTCATTTTTAAATATCCGACGAAGATCATCTTTCATCTACATCCTGTATTTCAGATGTTTCCTCAAATCTAAACTCTCCACGGCGTCGAAATCCGGAACTCCACTCTGAAACCTCCTTGGGGAACATAGCAGAAGTCAAAGAAACAAGATCTTCGGGCATATAAGTGAGGGATCTCGAATTCAGTACTGATTCATAATCGCAAAGTATCATGAATAACTCCTCGTATGTCAGACTGGCTTTTCCCAAAACTTTTCTCGGTAGATCCTTCATGATTCCGTTTAACCTCTCCCACCAACCACCCCACCAAGCAGCTGTTGGAGGATTAAATTTTTACGCTATCCTCTCGGTGGTAGTGTAAGCGGTTATCATTTTCCAATCCAATGGTGAAAAGGCATTTTCAGCAATAACAAAATTTGTGCCATTGTCGCTGTATACAGTCGATGGTCTTCCTCTTCTGGCCACACATCTTCTGAATGATTGTAAGAAAACATCTGTAGACAGTGATGAGAGAAGTTCTAAATGAACAGCTCTATGGATGGCACATGCATATAGGCATATCCAAGCCTTCTCTTCAGTTCTAATGTAGAGTGGACCGGCTAAATCTAAACCGATGACTTCTGATTTTCTGGAAGTCTGGGGTGGAACCTGCGACATTTCGGACACTTTGAAATGATGGATTTAACTGATTTCTCTCTCTGATTATCCAAAATCTCTCGCGCAGAAGGCTCAATAATCCCTGAACTCCGACATGCAATGATTTTAAGTGAGTTTCGTAGATCAGCTTACTCACAACAGGATGCTCAGAAGACAGAATGATAGGAAAATGGAAATAAGGAAAGTCATTTCTTTCGCAAACCTTGGTCCTGATCCTCGAAATATCATCATCATCATCAGTGAAATAACAGAAACTCTTCAACTGAGAACCGATAAGTCCATTGAAAGCTTCATATTGCACGAATCTCATTGTACATTTTTCAAACTACACTTCCTCCAAGGACAATTGCCCATGATAATTATTTTGATTAATGGAAGATCAATTGACAATAAATCTCCGAATCCAACCAAATATTCGAATGATTTTATTGTATTTCGGTAATGCAATGTTAGGAAAAGATAAANAGTGAACATATTTACATAAAAATATATCACGATTATATTTATTTATTTTTTTAAATTGCGTCCGATATAACCCCGGTTTTGGGGGAATATCGGACGATTCCATTTTTACATTGAAAAAGAACGCGTTGAGCCTGGTATCCGGTATAGGTTTGGTTAAAAACCATTATCGGACAATTAAAAAAAAATTGACCATGTAGGGTTCAGGATACAGGGTGATGTAGTAAAAATAAAAGTAAAAATCGATATAATGGAAATAAACGTCTTTATTCATGAAACAAAATCTTGTAGGAACGTCAAAAAATAAAACAGAAAAACTTCAAACATTAGATAAAAAACCAAAAATAACATTCTGAAAACGCAAATAGGTAGGTATACCTATTTACTCTGTAACTGCAGACCTTCAAACACAAAAATACCGCGATGGATTTTAGGCGCAGTTAAAACACTGGGTCTGTTTAAGTTTGATCTTGATCTTGTCTTCAACGTCCGGAAAAACAAAGGAATCTTTTGGACCCTTATAGGATCTGAGGCAATTCACATCAATATACCTACTTGCAATCTTTTCAATTTGCGCAACGAATTCTTTGGTCGTTTCTTTCTTGGTCCCTTCATTGTACAAAAACTTAACTATAGCAAAACAGCCTTTTTGTAATGTATCTATCACAGGTTACTGGAAATTTAACGTTAGGTACTTCCAACGAGGATTCATCGTCCGGCACTTTAGACGAGGAGTCGTCGTTAACACACACTGATTTGCCAGCGGGGACATTAATCTACGACTTACATTTGGGTCTAGTCGTGATTTGATCCAAAGGAACAGCAATCGCGTTCATCACTTCTGTAAATGACGCTCTCATTGCATAATCTGTCCCTCCTGCTGGTAGTTTCCGAATCCTTTTTAAAACTTGTTCTGGATCGAATGGGATTATGCCGGATGCTCGGAAACTAGACCGTATATTATACGAAATGCTATCTTTCGATTTTTCCAGAAGCTTATTCAGCAGCGAAGGAAATACAGATTTTGGCACAATTCCTTTATGGGTCCGTTTCCATTCGGTCAGAATTTCTCTCCACAACTGTTTTAGAGGTGCAAAACTGCAACGTCCAGGGACTGACATAGGTGTGTCGAATTCTTAGGCAAAAAAACAAACCGAACATTGTTTTCTGTGCAACTTTTGATAATGCGGTAGGAAAGATGGTTTGCCAGGTTGTCGCAAATAGGAACCTTCATGCCCTCTTTTCGTCGCAGATAGGGAAGGGCAGTTTTGAGGAACCAGCCCTCAAAACATTGAATATCGAACCATCCACTTAGTGTTCTGTTATATTGCGTGTTTTCGGTACCACCTTCTATCCAGTCTGGGTAGAGGTTTGTACTTTTGTACACAACGTATTGAGGTAAACAATGGCCATCTCCAGCCGCAGCAAACATAACAGACGTTGACATCTTGGAAAAATCCATTATCCTTCGCGCATGCTTCTCTCCACAAGTTTTTTACCGGGATCATCTGATAGGTTTTGTTTCATCTATATTAACAATATTTTCAGGTGAAACCCCCTGGATTGTGTCGTTCAAGTGTTTAAAGTATTTTTTAATCGTGTCTTCTGTGATTTCAGCTTTCAGTCGTTTAATATTTTCACAATTACGGAGTGATAACTCCTTGTGTCACCCCATAAAGTGTTCAATCCAGTCATCACCAGGTCTATTATCGTTAAAACATTGTATATTTACGCACTTACTGTTCAAATGATGGCGCATGAAGTCCTTGATTGTTTGCCTCTCAAAAGGATACCCGAATTTTCCTGCAATAGTCATCCACCATCTAATACGGCCTTCAATGCTCTTTCCATGCTTTCTTGGAAATAATTGCGCCGATAAGGCGTTCCCAGCTTATGAAGGTGTTTTCGTGGCATATCCGATATTACCCCTGAAAAACACACTTTCAGTTAATTTCGATTTTATGCAAAAAAGAAGGACGCAAAATGAACTTTCAGATTATGAGATATGTTTTCAGCAATCCTGTGTCATCTAGCCAAAGGAAACGCAAAAATCTCTTTCTTTGGGATTCAAGCTTATCTGCAAGAAAACTTCCTTCCTCTTCAAGATCATCAAGTGATCAAAACACGTGTCGAGGTGTTAAAATAACGATTTGGTGTTGGGGAAAAACTCCAGTAATATTCATTACTACACCAAAGGTTTCAAACAGTAGAACAAATGTGTCCACGGCACATTGGAATATTGCATAAGAAACGTAACAGAATATAATATACTCGTATGACTTGTTGATAAATATTTCTTTTCAGATTTTTCGAATGTTGCTATTTTAGAATGGACTGGCCTCATTTGGAATGTGTTTAAGATGCAATATGTATTACTGAATATCTGAAGCATAAATATAAAGTACATATTACATCCCAAAACAAACGTCTCTCGAATCACAGTTATAAGCACATGAAATATAAGTAGTTTTATAAGAAATCGCAGTAATTAGACTCTCTTTCATTGGTGAAACGATGTTTTCCAAGATTTGAATGCCAGACGACCAGGTTAAAAGAATGAATAAATTGTGTTATAACCAATAACGCCGGCCAATATATTAACAGAGAACTGCTGTTCGTGATAGATTTCTATTGAAGTATGAAGATTTTTCTCACACTGAAAGAAAGCCTGATTCAAATTAATGACCGCATTTCGTGAAAAGTTAGCTTCACCCGTTTGGACTTGGCAAACGTTAATTAATTTCTAAAAATAACTTTACAAAACGCTCAAAGGTGCGAACTCGTTTCCTCCTCTTCATAAAAGAGGATGTATACATCTCCACTCACAAGCAATTTTGGTGAAAGTGACAAGGAAACAGTGGTTGTGCTTCTCGAACATGGTACGGATAAAATAGATTATTTAACAAGATTCTTAAAACAATGTGGTTAATTACGTTTAGATTTTGAACAATCTTTCCAGTTGAAAATTAGGTATGCTGCTATATTTCTGTTCAGAAACTGTTTCCCCGCCTTGGTGTATTATATATTTTCAAATATGTTTGAAATATGTTTCTCCGTTAATCAGCTGTTGCACCCCTTCGAACGATAACCAAGTCAAAACTCGTGCGAGCTAAGGACTAACAAGGTCTTACCTTTTAACGTGTGATTCATAACACGGGTTGGACGACAGCAAGTGAAAATCGATCGTTCAGCCTGCGGCTCAAAACACCGATCAACACCGCGGTCAATTGAGTGAATGAACAAAGCACCCATATCGAACCGACCGGCTACCGTGAATCACAAAATTTTCCAGCTTCATCTGTATTCAAAAAAAACTTACTTGACTATATAAAGACAAAATTTGTGAAGAATTTCACGCATATATTTGAAAAGTTCACCAAAAAAAATGCCAATTCGTTATTTTCCGTACCACAACAAGGCCTTCGTCGTAACCTTGATAATGAGTGATTGATATTGAAGAACCCGAAAAATTTTTCACTATTTTCAAACCAATGAGTACGAGATCGTAAATTCATTCTTTATCATGTCAGTTCTCTTCAGAAATGGTGTGATTTGTAATGTTACGAAATTTAAATATGTTTTTGTTGTTTTTTAAAGACTTTTTCAAGCTATTACCGAAAATATCTCCCAAACGGTGTATTATGAATAATTCAGCTCCATTCCTAAAAAGCGTTGATTAGTGTACGAAGCATTCAACTCCATTCCTGAATATTATTGACCAGTGTATACAGTGCTTTTCTTTAATGTCCCCCCCCTTTTATTTTTTGAACGGGTCAACTCAAAAAATTGAAATTTGGGATAAATAATACATGAATTCTTTATTTTGAAGTGAAATTGACACATGAAAATTTCAAGAAGGCGACTGGGCGCCATCTGGGGAAAAAATTAAGTGGGGGTCTTGTGACACATCATTTTGAAGCTCCTGACGAATACTTCACAATTCTAGAATATAAAGTCAATATATTTACCTACTACAAAATAGCGAAACATTTATTAATTTCCTGAAGACAAACACCTTTATATCGATATTTCTAGAAATATCCTTTTTTATATGCCATACAGCAATTCCAATAACCCGATAAGGTTTGTTAAGTTAATTTTTGTTTATAAAAACGACAAAAAATGTCAGTACGACAATGAACATCATTGTTCAGTTAGAATATTCTCATTTAGTTTTCGGTTTTACTAGTAGAAAGGTACCACGTCAACAATCTCTAATGAAATGGTCAATTCTCGTCCATCGAAAAAAAAAATTGAAGCGATTTTTATTTAAGATTCAACGCGTAATTTTCACGAGACAGAAATAATTTTCATGGAACGTTTTCCAAATCGTCTTATCTGTGGAAAATATTTGAGGGAACTTGTATCTAAATTCACAACTACCGGTAGTGTACATATCAAAATGCCCCCAGGTCATCCGTCCATTCCGGAAGAACAGCAAGTGCAAATAATTGGTGAGATGGTAGTAAATACTAACAGTCTACTTATTCTGTCGCGAATGTTTGTGAGGTGTCTCTTTCTACTGTGTGGAGACTTTTGAAGAGGAATAGGTATCATCCATACAAAATTAAAATTGTATACTAATTAACTGAAGATGACCATGATAGAAGAACAGAATTCTGCGAAATCATGACGGAAACCATTGCAAGGCATCCTACCTGTCTCCACAATATTTGCTTTAGCGATGAATGTAAATTTTTTTCAAACGACAATGTTTACAGACGAAATTACCGTTATTGGAATGGCACCAACCCTCACGTTTTCTGGGAAACGAATACCCATTATTCAGAAAAAATTAACGTTTGGGCAGGAATATTGGGAAACCATACTGTAGGACCTTTATCAATTGATAAAAATTTAACAGGGAAACTAACTGTATTTGAATATGCTGGAAACTACCCTCTCGTCACTGAAATCTTCGAAGCGAATCCTAATGAATTCAATATGGATATTGTATTCCAACAACATGGTGCACTACCACATTACTCCTGACAAGTAAAAAACTATTTGCATACTACTTTTCCCGGTCTTTGGTTGTCAAGGTCCTACGGAATGGCCATCCTGCTCGCCAGATTTGACAACTTTGAACTTTTTTTCATTGGGCTATTTGAAGCAAAAGGTGTACGAAACTGAACCTGCTTCAATATTGGATATACGGCAGAGAATAATAAATATTTGTAGGGATATTGACGTTACTGTGTTCGAAAATGTTCGGCATGAAATATCGGATAGGCACCAGAAAACATGAAAGAAATCCACAAAATTATTCTGAATGATTGAAAAGTGAAGTTGCGTTAGTGAGCTGACATAGTAAAGATATCAGAAGAACGTGTTGGTTTTATATTGCATAAGCATTTGAATATGAGAGAGCTTTGTTCGAAGTGGTTGCTGCTGTTGACCAAAAACAAGAACGTCTTGGTGATTCTAAGCAGTGTTTGGCCATATGTGACAATGGATCAAACATAGATACATCATTTCACTCCGGAATAAAAACAATTGTTACAAGTCAATCGAAACAATGGCAAAACTACATGATCTGAACTTCGAATTGCTCCCACATCCACCGTATTCGCTAGATTTGGCTCCCAATGACTGCTGGTTGATTGCGGACCTCGAAAATGCTCACTGGTAAGAAATTTCGCTCGAATGAAAAGGTTATTGATGAAACTGAGGCCTATTTGGAGGCACAATAGTGGTATTGAAATGTTAGAACGGCACTGGAATGATTGTATGTGGAAATTACGTTGATCAACATCATCTGTACATAGTTATAAATAATACAGTTTTTTCATACCAACTGACGTGCATTTCTACTTGTCGAACGATGAGCATATTTTCTCCAACCGTTACAGGTGTAAAATATCGAAATTGAGCTGAAGATAGGAATGTTAGAACACATAAAGGGCAATCTGTTTTGCCGTTTCATAAATATTGATAACAAACGGTTCTGTGTCGAGTTTAAACTTGATAGCTTCAGAAATATACTATGCGAATAGTAAAATTTAAAAAAATAAATTCGGTGTTTTGTTTTGAACCCCTTCTATGTCACAAACGAAACCTTCTAGGATAACGATCTAAAAGAGATCTCGTCTTAGATCGCAAAATTTCAAAAAGAAGAAATGAAATTAAAACCACACCGTTTCGCTTTTTTCGATAAATTTCGCCGAGGAGTTCATTTACCTCTAAAGCTACGAACGTCGGGGTTCTACACCCAAAAACCTCCGATAACATCTAGGAAACATTCAACTCATGAATACCAGCCATACCAAAACTGTTTCCGTATACATTTATCATCGATACATATTTATTGATCAGTCGCTTCGTGACATGTGGAATAAAAAGAACATTTCGACTTGAATGCACTCTCCTGCAATTAGACCAGTGAAACAAAGCAAAAGTTTGAAAGTGCTGCATACGCCCAAAATCAATTCATTAAAAATGGTTTATGAGAACTAGGACATGAAATGTTTTTTTTGTTGTAGTTTGCCGTGAAAATCAGTCACGAAGGAATGGTGACAATTATGTTTCAAATGCAGCTAGATATTTGAACACATAACACAGTGCATTCCAGTCAAAACGAGCCACGCTCATTTGATATCAAGACTAGTAATCGTCAGGAGCATACATTTTCAGGTAAAAATAATGTCTTCGTCGGCTACCCCCTCCCCATAACAACCCACATGTTGGAAATGTCAATTCAATTCTAACCATGGAACGTTTTTGACTTGACAAAAAGATCGTTAGGAACTATGATTTTCTTAACAAAAAATTTATTTTGTCCAATAAAATAAAATACTTTATCGAGTCTGTATTCACTTTCGAATTGAGAGTTGAAAGTAAACAAAGAAATTCACTTCATCTAATGTTTGAACTGAGCACTATTAACTGACATACAATGGTATGAACGATCTTTCATTTCCTCCCTCACATTATGATAAATATTGGTGTTGGTAGCCAACAAGACCTGGTATTATGATACACTGTTTGGAAGGAAATTCTTCTGACCACTTAGTGATCGAAACAAGTGTCGAGGCGTTGAAATAACGGTTGGTACTGGGAAAAGTCTCCAGTAATATTCAAGACCTGGTAATTTTTTTTACAAGAGTTGGTTGTAACTCGTAGACGTCAACCATCAAAAAAATTTATTTTGTCTAATAAAATAAAATACTTCATCGAGTCTGTATTCACTGTCGAATTGAGAGTTGAAAGTAAACAAGAAATTCACTTTATCAAATGCTTGAACTGCGCACTATTAACTGGCATGCAATGGTATGAACGATCTTTCATTTCCTCCTCCTTAAATATTGGTGTTGGTAGCCAACAAGACCTGGTAATTATGATACACTGTTACAAAATTCAACTCTTCTGTGTAAATTATCTTCCTTCAATTCATGAATCATCTTTATTTAGAAAATGTGAAGAATTCTGAAAATGTTTGAATGACTCATTCCTGATGCTTGATCAAATAGTCTATATTTACATGAAAGCAACGTGGCCTAGACGGCCAAGAACTACAGTATAGATGCCTGTGTTATTGACTTTCCCTGAAAGTCAATTTCTATACATATTTATATCCCATATTTCGGTTCAGATGATTTTCGTTGAAAACACTAGAGATGACCCTACTGATAGAACAATTAAGATGATAGTCAATTAGAATAATTTTACATGAAGATCAACAACTTCAGCAGTAACTAGTATCAGTAGTAGAAGATTATAGGTAGAACTGGAACTTTCGGCGTAGAGTGAATACAAAAAGCAATGTTCCCCAACACCAAAACTGCAACACTCTTCTCGATGAGATAGTTTATCTACTCAATTTCCTGAGAATGCTGCCAATTTGGTTGGTGAAACGCACATCGAGAAGAGTGTTGCAGTTCTGATGTTTGGAAACTGTGGTTGAAATTTTTATCAGTAGTAATCGATAGTAATCAGTTACAACATGTCTGTCAGATAGTGAAAATGTGTGTTTGGGTTTGAATTCAAACTTGAAAGAGTATTTTATTTTGTTTGATTTTACTTATTCTTGTAATATCAAAAATTAAATATCTATATCTGTAGAGTAAGGACTATGAGTGTGAGCTCACAGCACTTAGGCCACATGTGACCCATTGTACATTCTCCCGAGGAGTTGTCCTCCTAGGTCATCGTCCATCCTGTCCTTTTCAGGAAGGTGGACAGGTCACTTAGAGACATCTCCTTTATATCGGCATGTATAGGCCAAGACTCGTCGAACACACACTCTCTTATTGACTATAACTCCGGGCACTCACATAGGACTCACTCACATATATATCTTTCTCTTCACAAATCCTGCATAGAGGTGTGTCCACTAGCCCCATATTATGGAGTTGACAGTGGCCAGTCAGAAATCCTACTGTTAAGCGTAGATTTTTCCTGGTCATCACCAGATATTTCTTCGGCGCCTGCTTCCCAGGGTTGCCCAGGGTGATCCTAGCAAGATTGCATCCTTAGATTCCATTCCATTTCTTTAGGGATTGAGCATGGGTGTAACATTTGGCTGGTTCCGCAATTGTCGAAGTCATCAGGCCGTAGGTGCCACTGGTTCCTGAGAATCTTAGTCCAGCCGCTTTCTTGGCTGAAGAGTCGGCAATGCGATTACCTTTACTCCTGTCGTGCCCTNCTTGAGTATTCATTCTTCTTATCAGGGGTACATTCCTGGAGTGTATTTGCTGGAAATGTTGTTTTATCAAACGCTTCCGTGATATCTATGATTATACCCAGGGTGTATTTTATAATGGTGAAAGAATTGACTGGCTTCTTGGTAATATAGTAGAAACTTCTCATGGAATAAACAACTTATACAGAGTGGCAAAACTGAAGAAAAGCAATGATGACATTATCCTTTTCCTTCCAACGGCTATACTACAGATAATCTACAAAAAACAAATGATAGGCGAATATGAAAGTATGGAAAACACAAGAGAAGAAACAAAAAGTTGCTCATCCAAGAATGGGTCATCTGAACGATATGGTTATTATGGATACTAGGTCATCGCCTTATAATTGATAAATAGTGTGTTCAGTTATCACCTCATATCAATCTGTAATGAAAGAATTCGGGACATACTAACAACACGGCCAGAGTTGCCAGGTGAGTATCATGTTTTCCAGTAGATTTTGTGTCAGAAAACGATAAAATGCTACATCAGTAGAAAATATATCGTGTAGATAAATACTACACAAATAGTAATTTCCACAATTTTCGATCATATATCATATAATATTGACATAGAAAGTGATCTGAATCATTGGTAGATTTGATTTTCTGAACATTAGTCTGGCAACACTGAACATACCATTCCTCTTCTTCATCTGCAGTGGATTGATTCGCAATATTCCGCAGTTCAATTGAAGTTTGGGTTCGTTGTGAAAGATTCGATCCCTGCTCGCGGAATTGTAACTAACACCGAGAAGAATATTGCTGACTTTGATCGTATTAATATTTCAATTATTGGTGCGCGTAATATCACAAATGTCAAATGTTGGGAAAATCTGTTTCATTGTCCCATATTCATTTTGTTGACTGTATGTTAGTTTTTAATCAAACTGTCAATCACATTTCATGTAATTGCGACGTAGTTTGATCACAAAATACCTCACACAAAAGCCACTCATCTAACGGTACTTTGATGTTGAGTGGTCAAGTTTCTGTGACCCATATTTTGTGTTCGCGGTGTTCAATGCCATTTTAGCGGCAAATTCAAATTATTTGAAACATCAGATATATAATTTGATTGAGTTGACGGATTATTACGATGTCAATTTTCACCATTCTAGCTCATTTTTACTATGTTCAAGTTCACTAACCATTCGACAGTAATCCCCCCGAGATTCTCAATGAGTTCATGGTTCCTGTTCCCTGCTGAGTGTCCCTTCTGTAAGGTATTTTGTGCTTTAATCATTCTCGAGCTTGCAAAATAACACCCTGTAACCAGTAACCTTTATCGCCTATATCATAATATTCCTTCGAAATGTTGTTGACCTACCTGCAAGCGTCGTGGAGGTCTTTGACCCCGTGACCCGATGATTACTGCACCGCCACAGTTACCCACAAACCCGGAGTCCAGAGTGTGCAGGAGCGCTACACCGGATTGCATGATGGCGTGTTCGCGTGTGCTGGCCCGGTTAAATACACCTCCTGTACAACGTCATTAACCCCAATCAAATCTTTTCGGGAGGGGGTGGGCAAGAGGGTTCGGTATACGCTTTATGCAACTGCCAGTAAACACATTTCTTTCACAGCCACGGAGGAGCGCTGAAAGTTACCAAAAAATTATCGGTTTCTCATAAAATGTTCATTTCATTCAATAGAAAAGCATTTGGAGAGATATATGTAGGGGATATGTAAAAAACCACACATTTCTTGTAAGAAATGGTTTTTGTTGAACTTTGTGGATTTTAATGTTCTTGGCTTTTTTCTTTGTTCTTTTTTTAATTTGAGTCACTTTTTTCAGAATACTCAAAAGTTGGCAAACATTCTGTTATTGTATGTATTTTCGTATCAGGAATCTTTTTATTGATTTTTTTTCGATTCTACACGAGACGTTGAAAAAGAAAGATGGACAAGTGAGAAATTGAAGAATGAAGAAGCTTACTATATCTACTTTCAGACGAATGAATATATTCTTTGAAAAAAATTATTTTCTGGAGGAATCATTGTTTCTGAATGTTTTTCTGGGGTTTAAAACTTCCTATATCTGAAAAATGAACGGAGCTAAATCAACAGAAAATCTGCAAAAGTGTAATATAGGGCGATCTGAGGTGTCAATATTTCTGTAGTTTTTTCATATATCTAACCTTCCCAAATTTTCCTTTCTCAGAACGATAAAGGGAAATAATCCCTCCCCATTCTCAAACCTCGGTATAAAACCGGCATGTTTCCTTTGACATATAGAGAGACTACATTAGGAGTTCCTAACCAGCGGCACGCGTACTATAGGTGGTACGCGGGAACGTTCCAGGTGGTACGCGGGAACGTTCCAGGTGGTACGCATCAATAAAAATATTCTCGGACAGTCAAGTAGCGTTGGAAGTTCTTGGCTCCCACCGAGCAACGTCTGAATTGCTAGCAAACTGTCAAAAAAGACTCTCCTCGATAGGAAGACTGAACATATTGTCTCTGGTCTGGATTCCTGGCCATACTGGCCTGGAAGGCAATGAAGCTGCTGACTCTGTTGCAAAGGAGGGTGCTGCAAGTGGCTTCATTGGACCAGAATCTGTCATTGGCATCGCTTTGGGCTTTGCCAAACAAACACTTACCACCTGGAACGCAAGAAGAGTTATGGGCTTCTGGCAGAATCTTCCAGTTTTGGCTCACTCCAAGGCATTTATTCACCCTTCGAAGCTTGATTCCAAACAGTTGTTGGAGTAAAGTGGGGATGAACTACGATGTCTAACAGGCCTTCTTACAGGTCACTGTAATCTGAATCATCACATGCAGAGACTTGGACTGTCGGAAGACAGTGTGTGTCGCCTCTCTCTGGAAAATGATAAAACTGCAGAGCATATACTTTGTGCCTGCCCCGCTGGGGACCGAATCAGGTTCTTTGAGTTCGGCAGATCCGTACTCCCGAAGCTGGGTTTATTTGGCCGAGTGTGAATAGGTGTGAGCCACAGTAAACCCTTATGAGTTGCGGTGGAGGGTCGAATAGATCCACTCACTTTAGACCTACCTACCTACTTAGTGTAATTAGAGTTTGAAGTTTTGAATATTTTGAATTTTGATCGAATTATTCATTTTATAGACATTAAGTTTGAACATGTGTGCAACAACTGATAAACCATATTATCACTACTTGAAAATTAGTACTGACTTCAAAAATGTATGTTTATTTCTGCACAAATAAGTCCCCTCAAAATAGCTCCTTTCATATAATCATTATGTTCGAATGTATCAGTGTTTTTTACATAATTTTAATAATTTTTTGATTTAACATTTTTGACCCTCGGGTCGAATGGTAATCTCGAAGACTTTATTGTTCATTTCCTGTTATTTTCAAATTGAAAACTTTCACGTTATTTGGTATTTATTTACGATGGGTATATCTGCAATTCAACCCTCAATGAAAGGGATATCTATACTTCTATTTTTAACTTTCTCAAGACCGTTTATTTCATTTCTTCATAGCTATATTAATTGGGTTCAAATACCGAGATTTCTAAAGATAGCGTGACATATTTCTGCTTCCCCAGCTTTTGAAATTATGGCAGCTATTATCTGCAATTTTTACTAATTTCTCTGTTTGCCGAATTTCGACCCTTTTCGGGAAATACGTGACTTGAGAATAATTCCAGCCTATCCTTATAAATTACCCTCTCTCAAAAGGAATATTTTGAGGGATAGGACCAAGTGAAAATTCAATTCAGTCTGCGTCCGAAAGTACTAGTAACAAGACATACCGTCTTACCGCGTATCACAAAATACAGTTCATCGTTTGCAAGTACCGTAGAAACATTTTGTTGCAAGACATATCATACCGTCTTACCAGATACCGTAAACAATACCAATCTCATCTAAGTTTCTCACCACACATTTCTTTGTTTTTATATATTAATGTTTATACTATAAACTCATAGTAAATAAAATATTGATTAGATATTAATTTATCTGGTGAAAAAATAATTGGTGAAATCTGATTACTTTTTTTATTGTTAAAATTTGGATTGAATCAATAATTAAAAAGCATGGTCCTTCGAGCCGGATACTTGTGCAGTCAGTGTTTATTACAAGTTCAAATCACAGTCTAGTTGGCAGTCCAGAGTACAGTCCAAGGTGCAGTTTCAATCGCAGTCCAGTTTGCAGTCCAAATCGCAGTCCTGTTTGCAGCAGTTCAAACCACAGTCCAGTTTGCAGTTCAAATCGCAGTCCAGTTCGCGCAGCCATGTTTGTATGTGTCGCAGTCCAGTTTGCAGTCCAGATCGCAGTCCACAAAGCAGTTCAAATCACAGTTCGAATTTCGAATCGCAGCTAGTACAAAGTAAGTTGGCCATTCATCAATCTGAAAGTTAGCCCAATCCCTTGTTTGTCCTTAATACCGTGTTAACTGTCCCACCATTACCCTATAGCGATGAATTTACCTTCGATTACGTTTGATGGAACTCCGGAAAAATGGAACGAGTTTTTCAGTCTATTCCAGGCCGTAATTGGGAACGAGCAGATACCTTGTGTGAGAAAAATTAACTATTTGAAATCATCATCATGCGGAAAGGCAGCAAGAGCCATTGAGTCATTAGAAATCATTGAAGGCAATTACGACGTCGCAATATCAATACTAAAGGAAAAATTTGAGAACAAACGTCGTAAGGCACGTCGTCACATGTCTATTTTGAGAGAGTTTCCGCGACTACAAAAGGATACACCGATTGCTATAAATGAACTCGTAGATATCTTTCACCAGCATACCAGAGCATTAGAGAATTTGAAGGCATCCGTGGAGTTTTGGAACATACCATTAGTTGACCTAATTCTATCAAAAGTAAGTCAAAATACCGCATGGCAGTGGGAATTAACACTACAGGATGATGAAATTCCGTCATTTAAATCATTGCTGAGTTTTTTGGGAAAGAGAGCCAATTGTGCAGAGCCTTCGCTTAATGGCTTCACGAACAATAAACCAATGAAAATAGAAGGTAGGAACGTGAGAACACAAGCATTATTTACCCAAGGTCAAGCGGGACACCAGGATAGAGCTAATAGTTGTCCAGCTTGCAATATGCCTCATCTATTATATAATTGTAACAAATTCCGTTAATTGTCACCGGATAATCGTCATAAGATTGTATCCGAAGCACGCTTATGTTTCAATTGTTTTGGTAAAAATCACGGAGTTATAGGACATGTAAGTTACAAACATCATGTAAAAAATGTAATAAACGCCACCACACTTCATTACATGTACACACAGAATAGGACCCCGGCCAACATCAATCTTAAGAAATTACCTTTGAGCAGAGGAATCGGACCCAACCAAATTTATCGACGGAGCAAAGACAAGTAGCTCTCGTAGTTAATGCTATGTCTAATGACATAATGGTTACCGCAGTACTCGACATTTTGGACAAAGATGAGAGACCTATACAATGCAGAGGGTTGCTCGATACATGCTCTACTACGAATTTTATTACTCATCGTCTCGCTGACATTTTGAGATTGAAAAAGACAAAATGTCATATACCTGTGAGTAAATTAAACTCCATGACAACCTACTGTACCGAATTGACTACGACTACCATTAAATCACGCATCAATGCCTATAAGAAGACTTCAACGTTTTTGATTGTACAAGCCATTTCACATATCATACCAGATCAACCGATCCAACGTGAACTCATCAAGCTACCTGCTAACGTCAAACTAGTAGATCCAGATTTCCATCGACCCGCACCGGTGGATATATTATTAGGAGCGGGCACGACACTTTCTCTAATATCCGTAGGACAAATTAAATTAACAACCTCTGGTCAACAGGAGCTACATTTACAAAAGACAACACTCGGGTGGATAATAGGAGAAGCTGCTCCGTCCAGTATACCTGCCACCGCAAAATGCCATATTACGACTACAGTCGCACAATTTGAACTTAAAAAATTCTGCGAAATAGAAGAATGCCCGCAAAAGAAAAGATTCACTCAAGAAAAAGAAAGATGCGAACAGTATTTTCGTAACCACATAAGTCGAGACGTAAATGGACGTTATGTTGTTGCTTTACTTTCCAATCCGCATACACCCAAGTTGGGAAGATCTTACCATACGACTCTCAAGAGATTTGAAAGTACGGAACGTAAGTTGAGACAAAACCTAGAATTCAAAAAATCGTATGATGGAGTACTAGAAGATTATATGAAACAGGAATACATGTCTTTAGTGACAAAACGTCAACACCTGTCGAAGGCTTATTATTTGCCTCACCACGCAGTTGTAAAAGAAATGCAATTACATAGATTTGCCGATGTAATTAAGAAGGCTTATGGAGCCTGTAGTTATCTTAGTACCGTTGACGAATAGCATAATGTCAGAGCACAATTATTATGTACCAAATCCCATGTCGCGCCTATCAAAGCCGTAACAATAACGAGATTAGAACTTTGTGGAACTCAGCTATTGACTACCTTAATGAAGACCGTGAAGAATGCTCTCTAGGAAGAGGTGAAAACTTCCCTTTGGACCGACTCTATCATTGTACTACATTGGATACAAACTTGCCCGCAATAGTTGAAAACCTTCGTCGCCCACAGAGTAGCCGAAATACAAACCAACTTTCCGATAAATTATTGGCGGCGTGTATCGACACATGACAATTCCGCGGCTCTTGTATCGAGAGGAGTATCACCTATAGTCTTCCCAACCACAACATTATGGGTAAATGGACCTGTTTGGTTGTCTGAACCCATAGCCATGTAGCCAAGTCATTTACCTGAGGAAAGGGAATCTTTTGAATTACCTGATCGACGAAAACCGTTATGTTTAGCTATGACTGTTGGAACACCATTCACTACATCGTTAAGATTTTCTACCTTTGAAAGAATGATATGTGCATTAGCATATTGTTTTCATTTCACAAGGCGAACATTTCTACCCAAGTAGATGTAACCAATCTATTCATTATATATTTTCATAAGAAACACTTGCATTCTGGCGTTCAACAAACTCTGTATACTATACGTCGTAAATATTGGATCATTGACGGGCGTAGCCAAGTATACAAAATCATAAGGCAATGTTTTAAGTGTTTCCAAGCCAATCTTCCAGCTACTAATTATATCATGGGTANGACAATAATTCCAGCCTATCCTTATAAATTACCCTCTCTCAAAAGGAATATTTTGGGGGTAGGACCAAGTGAAAAATCAACTCAGTCTGCGTCCGTAACAGTACTAGTACTAGTAACAGTACTAGTAACAAGACATACCGTCTTACCGCGTATCACAAAATACCGTTCATCGTTTGCAAGTACCGTAGAAACATTTTGTTGCAAGACATACCATACCATACCATTCCGTAAACAATACCAATCTCATCTAAGTTTCTCACCACACATTTCTTTGTTTTTATACATTAATGTTTATACTATAAACTCATAGTAAATAAAATATTGATTAGATATTAATTTATCTGGTCAAAAATTATTGGTGAAATCTGATTACTTTTTTTATTGTAAAAATTTGGATTGAATCAATAATTGAAAAACACATTAAATTCCACGAAAAGAAATTACTTTGGAAACAAAAATATTTATTTGAACATTGAAATATACAAAAAAAAATTATTGAGTTTGTATTCCAAACATTCAATATGGAATTGAATCAGATATCATTCACAGAATTCCTATACAATATAGTGAATATGAAAGGTAAAATTCGACTCACATGGAACACTGTCTTTACTGCTAGACATCCGATGTCTCGCCATGACACGTGCCGTATCATCTCTTAAGGACCAAATCTAAAAAATATTGTGAGAAACACCACTCAATTTATTCATAAAAATGTACGCATTTCATTTCAAATAAAACAGAAATTTAAATAATTGGTATATTACGATCTACACGTTGAAATTGTCTATAATAGAGAAGCTCTTATTGACTTTTTCGATTTTTTTTCAATTGTTCCTACAACATTGTGGAGAAATATTTCAGAAGTATTTTCAACATTCATGTCACTCGTAATTTTGAAGAATCCAGCTGATATTTGGATATGAAGATAAATCAATTGAAAGATGAGGAAGAAAATATAGGTTATGAAAATGAAATTTGAAAAAGGAAACAATGAACATGAGAAAATGTCCTGAAAATTTGTATTTTCGAAGGCATTCCCACACATAAAATATAATGGGATGAGACAAAAATTTTCCCTTGCTTTTCTGCAACATTTTCTAAATAAACTCTTATTGGAATTGGAATAACTATGTAACAATATTTTAAAGGTTCTCAGAAGTTCGTTCAAAATGTTTAGCTTCCATTTCCAAACTATCATTATCTTTGAGCGAAATGATGAAACATGAATATAAATTTGTTTGCATGAATTTTAATTCATTTACAACGAATGTTTTGCAACTCGATGATTGACGATTGAACCAGCAAACAGGGAAATAGCCATATGGAAAATTAAAAATAAATTCCACTCAGATATGTCGAAATTATGAGTTTACTTTGCTGAGAGCCATTAGAAATATTCAAAAATAAACCGAATGAATGTTTGTAATTCAGTTTCCTGTTTTACCAGTCGTATATAGTTTAGCTTTCAATTGGTTATACACATATTTATGAGGAACCAAGTTTCGTCGAGAATTTTTCCTTGGATTACTATAAACGGACGTAATCCTCTGTCGATGCTCTACATAGGGCATCAATATGAAAAAGTACCTACAGAAAATATGAGAATATGCGTAAATATGTCGAACTCATTTCTTATGGGGACATTTTGTGAAATATATTTCAATTGAATGTGTTTCATTTATTTTCTAAACAGTGTGCTCCCAAAGTCCTTCCGAATACTTCTGTCTGAAGTTCTCTACACGCAGCTGTTATTCTTCTCTTCAAATTCTTCTCTGCTTCTGCTTTAATTTTTCATGAGCAGTAAATCACACAGCCCAAAGTTCACTTTCTTTGGATACTATGAATAACTTTTCCTAAAATGTCGAGGACTTTTATTATTACAGTGGTGACAAATTGATTATTTCGTTAATATGACCCTCAATATCGATTGATCCCTATTTTTTTTCTAAAATGTTGACGTCGTTTCTGATAACGACTCTTTCATTTTCATTTGGTCACCCTGTATGAAACAAATGAAATTAGCATAATTTATTCCATATCGAAGAAGGATGAACTAGTGTTTCCTAAGTAAATATTTCAACACTCATTGAAGGGATACACTGAAAGTGTGATTATTATTTGAGAAAATTAAAATTTTAGTAACACTACTGATGAACTTCATTCAGGCACCTAAAATTGCGGCAGTTTCTGCTCTATTTACTTTGCTTGATTTGCAATTCATGAAGACACTAATTTCCGTCGTGCGTTCATCTTCTGGTTTGTTGAAGTGTTCTTTTTCTTTTGATGAACTGAACCTTCTGTAGCAAGTAAAGCAAATGAACTATGCAGAAGCGGAAATTGATTTATCCAATCCTATCCTATTTGAAATGGAGTGTATCAAACGAGATCAAAAATCAGTTTGTACAGCAACTTCCTGACAAAAATCTTCCCATTCGCAAAAGCTGATTGTGAACGAATGTGACAGAGATGCGTATTTGAATTTTTTACTTATGTTAATGATCCATGATAATAAAATGAAATTTTATCCTTGGATTTTCATCAAGTAACGGATCAGAGTATTCATAATTTCATGTCAATGAATTTTCAACCATGTGAGACATTTTCAACCAGAGGTTGTTCAATACTATATGTCATATATGATGGAATTGTCCGATATTTGATAAAAATTCATAACGTATTCAAGAAATATCTTATTGTGTGTGTTTAACAGAAACGCAACACGTGTTTCGTTATAGAATAGTTTCTTCAGACGTGTCCATACTATAGACACGTGTCTATATAGCGAAACATGCGTTGCGTTTTTGTAAAACTGTTCAATGAAAATCTCACAAAAATGTGTTTCTTGAATAGTTCACTTTATTATTATGTTATTATTCCAAGAATAATGTCAACTGGTTTTCATATATCAAATTACTGTTGAAGCTATAGAGATTCATGTTAATTGATTAATTACCTGAAATATAATATTATCTTTATGCTACGATATTAACGAGTCGAAGCAGAAGATCACTTTCCTGTAATTCATCACTTAACGTTAACCTAATTAATCTTTCAGGATCAAAACCACCCTAACTGGATGGAAATGATTGATGTGCAATCAGGATTCTATATCCAGAAATGTGAGGTGACAAATGGAAATTTGAAAACTATGAATGAACATTTGATACATTTTTCAAAATAACTTTTCTGAAAATCGTGAATCCAATCAGTCTCAAAAACATTCATACTGATGACCATGTAATCAAATTCTCCTTTTATATTTTCACTGCTGTTGTTCGATATAATTTTTGCTTAATTCGACTTTTGTGTCTTATCACATCTTCTGTTCAATGTTCCATGAAGAACACTTATATGCCATCTTCAACCAAAAGAACACAGTCAGCGTTATCAATCACGTGATCAGAATGATAAGGACCTATGTTCAAGTTCAATCATTGATGTCACACCAATACGAATATTTCCATATATCAAAAAACATATGAAGAAAACCTACAGATTTTTTCGAAAGATGTGATGAAAAATATACAGAAATCACTTGTTCATTCCCAATGTATACAGAAAAACATTCATGGTGTTAATCGATAGAAGATGTTATTTGTAGAATGTTGTATCCATGGTTTTCCAAAATCGAATGTACACGGCTCTCAATTATTTTCCTAATAACCTAATAGGTTATTAACAGGACCTTCCGAATGATGTTTCAGCTGTTTAGTATATTATTTTCATCATTATTGTCGTTCATTTTTCAATAAAATTTTGTTTTATTCATTTTATCTTCTAGTACATAACACAAGCACTACAGGAAAGTCTTTAGGGCGCTCTCAGTGCTGTGTCTGTGCGATTCACGTTGGATTTGAATTGCTATGATGTTGCAGAAACCTATATCGAAGTTCTAATGTGTTTGTGATGAAACTGTTTAAATATTATTCAAAATGGTGGACATCGATGTTTCAGAATGATACACTTGTCTCATTGCCTCGTTAGTATGAAACTGGATAATATTACGAAATGAAGCACTCAATTCATTCATATCCTTAAGACTTCACCAAAACTTATCTCTCTTATACATATACGACTTTTAACATAAATGAATATATTTTTAAAAAACTAAAAAACACGCTTTTGAAGAACACGAACTGAAAAGTTTTAAATTTTTTTTTTTTTAAATAAGATACCAAGCCCAAGGAAGGCAGCAGGCGCGCAAAGAAGGGTTACCAATAAGGCAACAGGTGCGCGTGTTGATAAAAGAAATACTTTTTTCAAATGAAGACATACATGTAAAGTGAGTTTGAATTATATCAAGGAGGTTACGTACAGCGCCATCTGCTCGCGAATAGATAATGTCGATGATTCTGGAGTTACAAACAAACTGACAAACAAACAAACATACATACATTCAGATGAAGCTAATAAAAGCGTGTTGAAAATACATATATACTTTTTTCAAATGAAGAAATACATGTAAAGTGAATTCGAATTATATCAAGGAGGTTACGTACAGCGCCATCTGCCCGCGAATAGATCAAGCAATATTGTCGATAATTCTGAAGTTACAAACAAACTGACCAACAAACAAACATACATACATAAAGGTGAAGCTAATAAAAGTGTGTTAAAAACTATATACCTCTTTTAACGTCATATTTTCTTAAGATATGGTTATTTGGCTTTTTTGAAAAGGTGAAAATTGTTGAACTGTTGCAAAATGGTAACAGGGCAAAAATCTTCCTCTAACTCAACTACATAATGGCATTGAGCGTCTTTTGGAGAAAGTTCATATTTTTCAAATTTCAACAACATAATGATGGGATTAATGAGAAATTGCATTTCCGCAAATAATAGGATAAAACATTTTCCGAATCTTTTGCAGTCTCAACTTCTATAAAACGAAAAAAGGGTTTCGTACGTAGTTTTCCACAAACAGTTTGTACCTCACAGCATCCTTGGATGAACGCCAGCTTTTCCTTATATTTATTCCATCCTGAAAAGGGAAGGTGAGAAAACGGCTATAAAATTTCAGTTCCTCGGATTCGTGATTGAGTTGAGTATTCAGATCAATAGAGCTCACGGCTCCTTGTCCTCTAAATCTCACGAGTGAGAGATTTGTTGCTATTGGCACAAAAAAGGAGTATCAGGTTGGATTCATGTTTTTCCACATTTAGAATTGATGGGATGAATCTTCAACGTTTACCTCTGCCTTTTCAGCTGATAATGTCAGAGTTTCTCGGCTATTCGAAGAAAGTACGAAGTGAAAAATAAATGAGGATGAAGGGTAGGGTACGGAGAATGTTGTGGATAAAGCACAGTTTTGTTTTTCGATATTTAATGTTCAAACGGACGGAAGGGATAATTTTAAGAAAACCGTAGACAGGAAAAATGGAAGTGCTGCTATTCATTTAATTAGACCAAGAAGAAATGACAGAAAAGAAAAAATTGTAAGAGCAATAGAAGGATAGAACTGAACTAACATGTGGATCGTTGATAAAAGTTTATATAGGAAGGACTTCAAAGAAATTTCACAACGTGAATCATCGAGCATAAAGTAATTCTGAACTAAAGAAAATCACCTCCACCTGTTTGCCACCGTTTAGAGAATAACTACGATTTCAATATGAACTATGAAAGTTTACATACAGAACATAAAAAATAAATTGAACCTGCTGTTTCTTTCAGAAATCAATAAACGCAAATTCCCTTTTGAAGTACCAGCAAGAAATTATTTACTCACCATTGTCAAACTTGTTTTCATGAAATGCAAGAATTAATTTATTTATAAATGACCTGTTTTTCAAAAAGTGATATTGCATTTTAATTGTTTCTCTCATTACAATTTCACGCTCATTGCCGAATTCACTCTGCGAACCCTCTTGTTTAACCCGAGTCTCTTTATATGTAAATGTGTGAAATTTCAACCGTTCTTTGAGTATCAGTTTCATTAATCCTCATGAGTGATCTTATAGGCTGTGAAAATTGTTTTACTTTGTCTTTCTACAAAAGAAAACTCAAAGTTTTTGGATCGAAGGTAGGAAAACTTCCTAAAAGTCCAACATTTTCCACACAACGGAACTTTGTGATCACTCCTTGTGTAAGTAAATAAAGATGAGCCACAAGAATTTTCCACGTGGGTAATAGAGAAAAATCTTGTCGCCCCTGTTAAATTTCGAAGTTGATCCATCTGAATTGGCAACTCAATAAAACAGTCTCAATTAAACTAGTAACAATTTTAGGCTGATCACTTTAGTTCTAACATACAACTGAAAAATTATTTGAGTTCCTGTGGCCCCAGTGGAAGATTTTTATGTTACGAGTCGCATTCAAAGAACCCAAAATTATTAGTTAGAATCACACTTAAAAATTAGATTCAACTCCGTAAAACGAGCACACGAGTTCCACTACAAAAGTTGCCTACTTCAAGAAATTTTTGTCAAAGGCGATGATGACGATACAAACGACATCAATATCAATTGGGAGTTTGATGGAAAATTTCCCTAAAAAGCATGTGCACGATATTTCCTTTTGAAATTTCATCTAAATCGCTCGATTGAAAACTCAATAAACTTTCTTTCCCTCCTGTCTGCTAAAATTCTTTTCAATACCCTAGAATTGAAAACATCGCACTTCAAGAAAGTTTTGTCAAAGGCGATGATGAGATGTCAAGTTTCATTTCTGAACGCTGTAATTTTTAAATGTGGAGTTCGAATGAACATTCTACAATTTGGCATAAATATTTCTCAAAGTCAAGAACATCCAGAGAATTTCAAAATGAACAAGAAAATCTTGTTGCCATTTTTTTCTGTGTGATGAGCATATCGATATTTCAATAACCCTATATAGGTTAAAACTACTATTAAGTACCACTGAATCCTTAGTTATAGCAACATCAATAACAGAAAAAACTTGTCGTTTTGTTTTTTTTGTTTTTACTGTTGTATTGAATAGTGTATCATGAGAAAAATATTATGAAACTAGCAGACCCGGCCAGGCGTTGCTGTGGCTAAGGTTGTTGTTATATTACATTGTAATAAACTATTTAAGAGGAACGGTAGGAGAACATTAGTCACGGGGACCACCATGATTTTTTACATAGATGCCATTTGTAAAAAAAATATGGCGACCTTCATGACAGATTTTCTACTACCGTAACTCCTTAGTACAATGAAATTATTATTCACGAACGAAGACGGAAACGTTAAAGCTGGTATAAAAATCCACTGGAATGGGATTTGAAGGGGAAGGACTTTGAACTTTTTGAAACTTTCGTTCATTTGATATTGAGCAGAAATCAATACAAAAGAATTGATATTTTTGGTTAATCTGTCACAGATTCGACGGTTTCCCTACATGTGAACATGCAACATATAGTTGCCCATGAGGAAAATATGGATTTTCTAAATCTAAACCACAAATGGACATTGTTTGGCCTTGGAGACTTATTTATAGACATGGCAAAAGCTAAAGGACTTGGAAACTGTAACCTTCTGAAGAGTATGGTAGAATCTGACGGTATCATTGGAATACATGGCAACAGGACCACTTTTCCTTTGAACTTCCCAGTTGAAATGGTTGCTTTAAGAATATTTCCGGTGATCTTTTTGATGATCATATCATGTAGGAGAATAATAGGGGAATCAATTTTCAATCGAAGATTATGTGGTGGCATTTCAGGTATATCTAGTGAATTTAAATATTCAATAAGAAAATTTGCACTTTCATTTGCATCAACAGCAGTATCGATTGATTTAAAAGACATCAGATCGCCTGGTGACAACTATTGTACCTGGAAGTTAATTTCGTCAACATTGTAGCTTGTATGACATTTTTGTAGGTTTAACATAGCAGCGCCATCTATTGATTACTCACTCAATCCAGTCAACAGATATCGTCATCTGTCAAAATCGTTTGAAGTTAACAGATAATTATGAATGTCAAATAATAGAAAAATAATTTGCAATACAATAATATTGCGACTATAAGTTAACATGTATGCTATTCTATCTTTCAAGTTGGATCAAACCGCACACGGTGTGCAAATTTGATCGAAATCGGTTTAGTCGTTTAGGAGTCCATCGCGGACAAACAACGTGACACGTAATTTATATATATTTTTCTGTGACGGGGAAAACATTGACATTTTATCTCTGATGACAGGTAACAAAATGTCACTTTTTATGAAGATACTTTTTTCCCCGGGAAAAAAGTAATCCACTGAGTATAGCACAACACTTGTGATGAAAGTATTACAGATTTACAGTAAAAATATATCACCATAATCACTGAAGACTCCAATATGAACCCATACGTATACAAAAACAATACAATATATTGAATAATGTTTCTTTGTTTGCCAATGGTCTTAGAATAATCAACTCCAATACCTATTGAGAACCTAATTGCTGGTTTTATCATTCGGGATCATATTGTCAACTTGGTATATCTCTGAAAACAGGTTGAGTTCTTGTTCAATAAAGCTATAAGAATCATTTAACATTCCAATGGATTAATTTTTACTTTCATTTTTAAAGCAGATATAGTATTACCTGCAGTAAATGCATGAATGAAAAAGAGATATTTTGTTGTAATATTATGATATTTTTTTGGTATAATTCTTTTCGAATTATTTTATCATACGGTATTATGTGAAGCATTTGAATAGAACATTTTTTATCACCGAGTGCTGAAGCTATAAATAACACCAGCAAAACAATTATCCTCTGGTTCAATACCTACATACATACAATACCTATTTCTCAAAACAATTTGGTTCACTCTTTTTCGCCAATTGTACCTACCTACTTATAAGTAACTTTGTGAAGAGTTTTGTGAAGAGTTAATTTTAACTCGATTGCTTTGTTCCTTTGTTCTAAAATTTACCATATTTCCGGTATAAAAATAGAGAACTAGAACCCCAAAAAGTGTAGATTATATTACGTTAGGTTAGAGCTACTATTATTTGGCATAACTTTTTTTAAAACATCCATTGGGCCAGTTCTGGTGAGTTTAATTTTTTTCTTATTTTATCGGATAGAGTATAACATAGTATTTAGATTATGAAGTGATAGTTTGACTTCGAAATTAAAAATGTTTTATTATTTGAAAAATGAATCGATTGGAATGAATATCGTATGCTTTCCATACAAGATACTGTCGGATGTTGAAGACCCCTAGACAGAAAATATTATCTGTTTAAAAAAAAAAGTGTTCAAAATCTGTTTTTCCGTTAATCATAAGATCTCATCAATGCACTCCACTGTATCTCTATCAATACAACTAGACATTTTAACATTGTCTGTTGATTGTGCTTGAAAAGTTCGCGATCTGTTATGAATTTTTTTCAAATTTTTATTACCCAAAATCAATACAGCTTATATCACTAAACTTCAATGAAAATTTATATCAATATGCTTCATTATGCCGTCAAATGTTTGAAGCTTTCCTGATTATAGCCTTCCAATACGTATTGATCAATGACCGTCTAGAGCAGGGGTCTCCAAACTTTGAAGCCTTCGGGCCATAATGATTTTTTCAGTTTGTTCCAAGGGCCAATTTCTGCCCTTAACTATATTTCTAGACTAGGATAGTCGCAAAGTGCGTGACCTAAGCAAACTTACGCTTTTTTTGCATTTCAATTATTATTGTGTA